>CALSFV010000653.1:755000-930975 GCA_943737045.1 Parapristionchus giblindavisi
GATCTAAGATCAAACTACAGAGATTAAAGATCAAACAACACCGCTACATACTTGAGCATGTCGTTGAGATGGCGGGGCAGGCAGTAGTCGGGACGGGTCTCAATCGTGATTCCGATGCACTTGATCTTTGATCTTTCCGAATAGAGCACGGCCTGAATGAATAGTGTTCGGGTATAAGACGCATAATTATTTCGAAATCGAAATACGCCCCCATTCCCTGATATGAAGACAGTCGGTGACGAGAAATCAACAAGTGAATAAGATTTAAAAAAATATACGACTTTTAATTAATAATAATAATTATTATTAATAATTAATTGAACATGTCAAGAGCATGGTTGTTCGAGACCGAGGAAGGAATACGGTATAACATATATCACAAGCGGAGATCGCAAATGCTACAGCACGCCGCAATCACTCGAAATATCAACGCTACTCATCTCAACATCCGAATACCGTATCCACAACCAAAACCCTATCTACCGTACCCCACCCCTACCGTACCTCTTCGAGCGTGCTACTCGTGTGTCCACTCAGTGCATCGTGCAGATTACGAATGAAGTAGTCTCGGTAGTCCTCGGGCAGAGACATGAACGTGCCGCCCATCACGATGAACTCGACCTGGAGAAAGACCAAAGATTAAAGATCAAAGATCAACTGCCCATCGTCGTCCTGTCATAGTTTATGGCGAATCCGGACAAATATTGCTCAACGGATAATAATATCGGCTACCGTATTTCTCCCCATATCGTACCACCTCTCCTACCGTATACCTTATCAATCGAGTGTCCGAGCGCAGCGAGCTGCTGAATGCGACCGCGCGTCTGCAGGTAAGGATTGTATCTGAAAGAGGATTACTGTAGGTGTGCACTACACAGTACACCACGGTGGTGCGCTTAGGTGGCGACGTTTGACAAACCTCGCTCTGATCGCACGCATGCTCGTCGGCTCGTAGCCGGTGTACGATTGGGTCGAGTATTCGAAATCCGAGTCGGGACCACCCGGACAGTACACGCAAATGTTGCCAGTGAAGTTGATGTGCGGGCAGCGATGGGGCTGAAACGAGAGAGAACACAATTAACCGAGAATCCCCACGCCCATTTGCCCACCACAGGTTCAGCAATGGAGAATTTTCATAACCCAGCAGAAATAACACCACTAAACCAGCCGATAAAGTTGTTTAAAACGCAATTGTACTGCGCTGCTCGCAGCAATCCTGCAGCTTAGATAGATAAATCAATGAGCAATGAAAATGTCCCCGATTCTGCTCCGCTCCCCCCGCCGATGTCCCAGTCCCGCTCCGCTCCCCCATATACCGTACCTTGCTCATGACCGCGACGACGGCAATGCCGGAGGCGGTTCGGATCGGCTTCGCCTTCAGCTTCGGCAGCAGGACACTCTGCAAATGCGAATCGATAAATGCATGTTCAGTTCAAAAATTGCGAAAAGAACAGAACATCGGAGAGATACACTCTCACTATCCTCTTTCGTTTCGTTTCTCTTCTTTTTTGGTGCTTTCAGAAGGAAAATACAATCACTTGAGAAAGCAAATAGACGAATAACTAGATATGCTGCGACACGCATTCACCTTGTACTGAGCGGGCACGCCGGCGATGATGTCGACGAGCTTGGGCTGCGATGACAGACCGTGCTTCTGCGAGATCTGCAAGGGAGGGGACAATGGCATATGCTAATGCCAAATGCCAGTAACAATGACATATGACAATGACAAATGCAAGTGACAGTGGCACACGATATAAAAGGCAAGCGCATGGCTCTGTCTTATTACGCTTTTTTGAATTTTGAATAAAAAAAAGCAATAGATATTTTGACGAGAAAGCTGATAAGAGGGCTGGATACAGTACTCTTATTAAACAACATATTTCCCAATCAATAATTAGAACAAAAACAGTAACTCACATCACACTTTAGTCGATTAAGATTGACATCCTTGCCTTGCTTATGGGCCTCGACCAGAGCAGCCACAATCTCGTTTACCTATTAATGCCACAGACATAGTTATATTTTTTCTCATTAAAAACACAATATTTAATGTATATACTAATACATAATATTCAATTAAATTCATTTATGCATCGTTACATTTGCCTGACGCGCCTACGCTGTCACGTAAAAAAACGTTACATTTGGCGACGCGCGCGTCGACGTCAATTTTGGAGTGTGTTGGGTCCCAAGTGGAAAACCCTGAATGTCATCAGGGGTATGGTAAAAGATTACGGTAGCCATCCAATATTGATCGATGGTTACGGTAACTTCCTACCATACCCCTGATGACAATCAGGGTTTTCCCCTTGGGACCCAACACACTCCAAAATTGACGCCGACGCGCGCGTCGCCAAATGTAACGTTTTTTTACGTGACGGCGTAGGCGCGTCAGGCAAATGTAACGATGCATAACTATAGCAGATTTAAGTCATGCGAATAATGAAGCGATATATTACAGATGCATCCAAAGCTTATGACATTAACGCACCTTATGATGCTTTAAAAATAAAATAAAATAAATAACAATAATAATAATAAATACCGTGAGCGCCATCTTCTCTCGTGCCGACTGTGGCATCGTGCCCGGTGTGATCGACGATGGTGCGTTCACCATATCTTGTCAGAGATTGATCTTTGATCTTTAATCTCCTTGAACCTCAAAGTGCCATCCATGAACCATGGATCAAAACACCCATCACCACCAACTACACCCCTTCCAATTGTTCACATAAGGGCAAAGATCAAAGATCAAAACACAAAAGATCAAAATATAACTGATCTAAGATCAACTCTATCACTCTACGACAGATACAACAATCACGTCATGAAACGTGTTTCAATTTACTCGACTTAAAATACAAACAACATTATTCATTAATTATAATCATTATTACAAAGTACAAATATCATTACAAACGTATACTTGTCATTTCTACACGTACAATATCGGGGTGAAAGATCATCGCACGGCGGCTCAATGATAGTAACTAAGAAGCTCTTGCCGGAGAAAGAAAGTATCGCAAACTGAGTGATGATAAGCACTAAAACATCTAGGTTCTCCCAGCGCGAAAGTTGACTACGGTATATCTGGGCGCTCGCTTCTGACTAGACCTATCATCGAGTTTTACGATTCGCGAGACATGCCGATATGGTTTAGTGGGTAGAGCTTTTGTGTATCTATCCGAACCTCGTAGGTTCGAATCCCGCCCAGTGCAAATCAACTTTCCCGATTTTTCGTAATGCAAGAGGCTTCAAGCCAAAGTTAAATGTAGGGATTTCTCTTCATTGAACCGCCGTGCATCGGTCAACGATAATAAAGAGGAAGAAAAGTGAAACAACGGAAGATAAAACTCGGGATACAACCAGGTGGATTCAAGATACATTGGGTCAATAGAAGAAGGGCAGAATAAAGGAACATGATATAGTCCGGGTTACTGATTTCTAATTCACTTTCGTTAGGTGAAACAAGTGGAAGAGCAATTTTGTCATGCCCATATTAATCAGCTTCCCTAATCGATCTCCATGGCCCTCTCAGACAGGCGTCGCTTGCCACTGCCTGGTCGCGTATTCTCGGTGCCGGGAGATATCGATTGGCTTCCATTTATCGATCGATCATCCTGACCAGCTACCGTAGTACCCTCGGACTCTGCTATCATGGGCAGCAGAGAGTGGGCGTACTTCACCATGAGACCGTTGCCTTCGAGAAAGTGCAACACGTTCACCAGGTCGAGAGGGGCTCCTGAATGGAAATTATTTTATTTATATATGTATTATTTATATTTATTAATTATTTATTTATATATATCTTTATTATGGAGAAACCTCATGACAACCCAGCTACGAAACACCCATTAAAGATGATAAAGTTGATTCAATGTCAATGTCAAAAACATATTTATTTATCGTATAGCATGTGGGGGTTGGGGCAAGGGTAAGAGGATAGTAGACAATGGTCGAACGACTCATAAGTTGTCGATTTCCAATTCCTGCGAATTAGAGCCCGCGTTTTTTGCGTTTCACTATAGCCATATCCCCCATAGATACAAGGGTTGTTCAGTAAGCAACTTCCAACTATTATAGAATTACAAAAGTTCTGCACACAGCGCGCCAAATGCCGAATATAGTAAACTTCTCCACCGTTGAGAAAAACGCACTCCAAATTTTCGGAATGTTTTTTCGAACTTTTTTTCAATGCATATAATTTTATTTTTATTGAAAGTCCTGTGAAATGATGAGGAAACGCCATAAAATTCGATAAAATAAGAGAAAAAGGTATGTCGCGCGAAGAAGTGGGCGGAGTCTGAGTATTGCGCGGCAAATATCGGAATTTGTATTGTTCGGACATTTTTAATTCTATAATAGTTTAACTAATCAATATAGGGAGAGTCAACAGTCAACTACCGAACCTTCCAATCGATGGAATCTCATCAGCATGACATCAACGTGGAAGGCGAACTCGATGCGCACGATCAGGATCGGCGCTTCGTTATTGACTGATGACGTCATCGACGATGGGGTTACGGCAGGAGGAGTGGCGAATAGCTCGTGCGAGACCATCGACTGTAAAATTCAAAATGAAATTATATTAAAATGTGAATTGACATGATTGAGAATTCAAAAATTTGTCCAACAATGACTCTACATCAACAGTGAGCAGGTAAATGATAAATCATATATGGGCGCCGACAGGGATTGCCCCCTGTAAAACTAGAACTTTCGAGAATTGGATGGAATGCCCGGGTAAAAAATGACATTTCGGAGAAATTTGAATTTTTTTTTTGAAAATGATGTGAAATGCCACGGTAAAATTAACCCTATTTTTACATTATTTTCAGTTCGGATCATAGGTGGGCGCGTGAGAACGAATTCTTTTTGCACACAGCCTTGCCTTCGCTTGCGGGGCCTTGCGCATAGCTTTGCCTAGCCAAAATTGGAAAATTCCCAGTCAAATCTGCAAAAAATGGCCATGAGCATAGCCTTGCCTTACAATTCCCCACTTTGCGCACAGCCTTTCCCCCTGCGTGCCCACCTATGGTTCGGATGCCCCCCTGTGGAATCGAGCTCCCTGTGCATTCCTGTTTCAGGCACACGATAAGACTTAAATCCTCACTCACCTCCACCTCAATGGCGGCCGCCTGAGGATGTTCCTTCTGCAGCTTCCGCTTCACGTTCCGTCTACCGATCCAGAGACGCGCCGGCAGCGCGTAAACACCTGCAATAAGTTAACAAGTAATAAACAATCGATAATGTCATCTAATAAATCAATAATTACATAAAATCAATCAGTAATGAACACTAATCAATCAATATTCAGGGAACCATTACCGTACCCCAGTGGAAGAGTAGTTGTGACGAGGGCGGAGATGTGGCAGATACTACGGTAGCCTGAAGGAGAAATAAATGTGCAACGAGTACAGTAATAAAATCTAGTCAAAACGATATGGCTAACACCAACAATCAACCAAATCAATCAATAATCCCAATATAGCCCATACATTATGCTTCGACCAACAATTTTTGGCTCCGCCAACTGGTCAGATTTCACCAAAAATTTTAAAACTGGTCAGATTTGTCAAAAATCGCTTATTTTTCGCTTATTTTCACGTAAATAACGTGATAACGTTTTTACGACAAGATAGGAGTGACATAAACATAGAAAAGTGGTCAAAAACCCGAACGAATAAGCAAACAAATTGTGGTAAACCACTTATCAATATTTGCCCTATTGGCAGCAGAGATGTGCATTTTTAGTTTTTCGCTTTTTCGATACTTTCTCGAAATAAATTTTTGCAGATACTTCCCCGAAACAAATTTGCAATTCTTCTGTTTCAATATATCAATAGTAAACTTTAGCGCATTGATATTTTCGAAAGAGCTAATATTGTTTAATTTTTTTTCCTTTTTTTCGAAATATCCTTGATTGGCAAAATTCAGGGGAGTCGCATTTCGGTTTCTTTTGATCTCTGAATGAATGGTACGAAGGAGTGGTGTCCAAAATGAGGCGAAAGAAAACTATATATTTAAATTAATATTATTAATAGATGCACAAGAATTAGTATGCATGCACTTTAAATACGGTATAAGTAATATCGCTGCGGTATAAATAAGTCTATGAGTGTCCTACCATTCGTTACGTATCATTTGCCTTGCGTGCCTACGCCGTAACCTCCTCTGTCCTTACGGCGGAGGTTACGGCGTAGGCACTAGGGTGGCGAGAACCAGTCACTACTTACTAGCCCTAGTGACAGTCTCTCTCTACACAACCGAGAGAGGCACATTTACGACCTCTCGCGCGACGGTTAGTAGTGATGAGATCATCGCAACATTAGTGACTTATTTTCAGCTACTCTTTTTCTACTCCTTTTGGGATTTCTCGGCTATAAGTATTCGAAATTTGTAAATCTGAAGATGTTTGAAATCTACAAGCCAAGAGCTATTTACCAAGTCTGCAATTGACTGTCAAAGAACTTTTTTTTTCAATTTTTCGTGTATGCATTCTTTCAAATCCGATCGGAATCGGACGATAATATAATTTATTTCCTTTATCAATATTTTTATATTTTCTTTTTTTATTTATTTTTCATTGTTATTCGAATTACTTTAATAAAATATTTACTACAATGCATGACTTGAAAATTGAAGAAATTTAAAATTGTCCTTTTGCAGTCAATTTTAGGCTTGTAGAATAGCCCTTGATTTGTAGATTCCAAAATTATATAGATTTGCATATTTTGATTACTTAGAGCCGAGAAAAAACAAAAGTGTAGAAAAAGAGTAATATTTCTACTCAACCGTGACCCCAACACACGGCTGCCACAGGGGACAGAAGAGTAGCAGAGAGAGTGGAAAAGATTACGCACTAGTTGGAGAGAGAGAATAATTAGTGACTAGTGACTGGTTCTCGCCACCGTAGTAGGCACGTAAGGCAAATGTGCATTATAAGGGCAAATAAACTAATGCTCAGAGTATTTTTCGGCAGCTTATTGTTAGCATGTTATTTAATAGGGTGGTTTACGAAAGCTCGTTTTCCCCTACAGTAGTTTTTTTTTCCAGGATGATCAAGTGCACGAAAGGGACGAGACAAGTGGAGAAAGAAATAGAGAATTGATTTGTTTTTAATTAATGTGATAAAGATTAAAATTGAAATAGTTTTATTGTGAACTGATGTGATATAGATTTATCATGAGCTGTAATAAAGGTTTGTGGTCGTGCATATGAAGGACTATTGAATTGAAAGAATATAAAGAATTGCGAAATACACGGTATGACACAACAAGAGAAATCGATCGGCGACAGAATTAGCAGACAAAAAGTGTCTGACATGTCTGCGCTCTCGCTTTTTCTTTCTATTCGCTGTGAGACCCAACAACAATACCTGCAGAATTCAGGCATTAATCAAGATTTTTCAATACTAACTAATTACTGTAAGCATGTTCTTTTTCATGATTCAGGAATGGCGCGAATTTTTTTCAAATCTGTATTTTTTTCTTATACGGAAATGCCTTCGTGATGGCGAACTACGCTTTTGGTTTTCTGTATACGGTATGCGCTAAAAGTTTAAACCTCCACCCACTCTTTTCTCCGGTAGGTGTGTCACACCGTGCTATAAAAGGTAAAAAGGGAGAACAAGGAAGAAAGCTAGAAGAGTTGCTAGAGTTGTACAATGATAATTACTGATAATAGCATTAAAACTGTGATTTACTTATGCTTCTTTACGTCAAATAAGATCACTAAGAGGGTTATCAATTTTTGAACTGTAAATTGGACAGTAAAGTTGGTTATTGAGAAATGTGCACCAATGGTCGATCGATGACTCTTCTACTTGTCGTTGAAGAAGATGATGAAGTTTATTTCCAAGTACAAAAAATAAAATAGAATAAAAACTATTTGAACTCATACGGCCATTTAAAGCCACAAAACTGATCAGAGCTGACATTTGAAAAGATGTGATATTGAAATATATATTTTTCTACTTATTCGTGCTCATAAATAATTATCAATGTAAAAGAATGTGAGTAAATATGCCTCCAACAAGCAATTTCTTATATTCAATTTTTTGAGAATGTTGGTAGGCACATCCTCAATTTCAGTTTGTTTCATTACTTCACATATGATCATTAAGAGAATAATGGATTTTTCAAATGTAAATTCAACACTAAAATTTGATATTCATTGATAAATGTGCCTATCAACATTCTCAGAAGCACAAGTATTTGAATATCTGAAATTACTACTTGGAGGCACTTTTACGCGCAGTTCTTGTTTTTATCATTAATTATGAGCACGAATAAGTAGGAAAAAAATATTTCACGGATGTCACATCTTATCAAATACAAGATCTGACCACTTGTTTACCTTTCTAAATCTGAAATGACTACTTGGAGGCAGTTTCGAGTGCAGTTCTTGTTTTTATAATTAATTATGACCACGAATAAGTAGGAAAAAAATATTTCGTTGCTCTCACATCTTCCCAAATACCATAATCTGACCAGTTTTGATGTTTAAAATGAACGTATGAGCTCAAATCATTTTTATTTATTTTTCTAATGCACATAAAGTGAAAGTTCAGGCAATTCTACACATTTTGGAAAAAAAAAATTTAAAAAAGGATTCTAAATAAGTGAACTAACTGCCTACAAACAATTGTCCAACAATACTATGGTAATGTCGTACATTGGGCCATTGGGCGTTTTGGCACTAAACTCAATGAATAACTAACTTTAGTGTCCAATTTATATTTTAAACATTTCTAGTTCTCTTAATAATTATCATGACGCAAAGAAACATACGTAAAACTGACTTTTAAATTAAACGATATTAAAAATTCAAATGACAGATCACATATCTCTACGTACCGTAATCTGACAACACTTCTACCTCTCTTCCCTCTTCTCCTTCTCTATTTATTTCTCTTTTACTTTTTTTTATTTTTTATATTCTTTCACTTCAATAGTCCTTCATATGAAAATTTTCGTATCAATTTCAACCTTTATCACATTAATTCACAACAAATCTCATTCAAGTTCAATCTTTATTATATGTTTTCATAACAAATAAATTATTTCTTTCTCTCATAACTCGTCTCATGCGCGAAACTTGACCATTCTCGAAAAACTGGTCAGATTTTTCAAATTTTGAAACTGGTCAGATAGCGACATTGTTGGGGTTTGAAAATGTATGATATAGCCATGAATCAATCAATAACCTTGGCTGGATGACTTCGCCCATTGATCGATAGCGTACTCCGACAGGCTTCCAGACGCTCACGCGCCATGTCAGACAGGGCGCGGCGTCTCTTTTTCGCCGCCTGTCCTGAGATGGGTCGGGAGTCATCCTGAAACGAAGAATACAAACATAGATTACGGTAGGCTACTCGTCGATATCGATTCGACGATTATTTTATAGGTCCCAATAACAATAGAGGCCGAATCCATGAACGTTGACAAACCTTTGCCGGCAAACGTGAGGAGAGGATACTTGGCAAACTCTTCCGCCTACGGGAGCGAAGTGACTTTTGCCAACGTTCATGGATACAGGATAACAACAAATGACAGCAAATAATAGTTCGTATAGAATCTACACAGAAACACTCATTCGCCATCTACCGTAGTCCGCCTACCGTAACCCATCAGACAAACATAGATTACGGTAGGTCACTCATCGATATCGATTACGCGCTTATTGTTGTAGGCCCCAACCAAAAACGTGTAGACCACCAAGAACCATATTATTTAACACCTAATGTTCTGCAACTTCTCTACAGAAATAATCCGTCGATATCTACCGTAATTCCTATACCGTAACTCATCAAGCATACAACGTACCTGCTCGATTTCGTCCGCGAGTAGTATGCGTTCAAAGACGAACGCGGACGCGCGCATCATCGCATCCATCGTCGTGGGCGGATCACGCGGATAGCACACGGCCAGAACGGCGTCTGTGGAATAATAATAATAATAATAATAATAATAATAATAATAATAGCCAGATGATAAATGATATGTTGCGGTGTTATTCATATTCTGTCATTGAGAGATCCCGATTTTTTTAAACATCACCAGTTTATGCACTGCTAATATCAATAAATTCATAACAATTTAAATATTATAGTGAACTGCTTCGCCATTTTTTAAGTACCCATATATTATTATTATTATTAAATAGCAAACTCATCATACCCGCACTTATATCCTCCGCAGCCGTATCCGGACGCACAGAGGCTGTTCCCTTACCTTGAATTACAGTCACTTGCCAAGTTCAAAGATCACCAAAGATCAAAGATCACCAACCTTCATCGCTTGGGGTCGTCTCGTCTACCATCATCGACGACACTTCAGGAGAGACGACATTGTCACGATTAAGGCGCTTGTCGATTGAGAGAATCGACACGAAACTGTCCTGAAACACAAGGATTATTGAAAAAAAAAAGATCATAAAGGAAGAGACTATTAGTTACACAACACAAAACGCACTCAGAAACTTTTATTCTGTGCTTTTATTTTTGCAAACGCACGCATTATAATTATAATTTTCAAATTCGAGACAGAATATGGTGAAATCTCGTTTCACACCAGTCATATCAGTATTCCCCAACCTTGTTCGTCTTCATCGCATGAAGTGATCGCATCATCATATGCCGCATCCGTCTTACGTACTTCTCGTTCAGCGTGGTCGTCACGTTGTGCGACAATTCGATCGGATCCTGGAGGGATCAAAGATCAAAGATTAAAGACGAAAAGACCAAAGATCAAAAACACAAACCTGGACATTCATTAGGGCGAACTCAAACTTGACCGGCGCACTCTCGGTTGTGAAATCGGGGAAGCGTTGCGTGAATGCGGCGAGTGATAGTTGCTCACCTGAACGGCCAAAGATCAACAATTGAAGATCAAACTACGAATTATTAGATATCTCCATTCTTGGATTCTTGGAGTACAATCGCATCGAGAATGAAAAGAATCGCGCAGCCTATTATAATCTCAAGAAACACCAAAACACCTGGTCGGTAGGATGCATTCAACCAGAGTGCCAGAAATAAGTTATTTTTCGCTTAAATTGTATTTTTGTATAAAAATGAGCCTTATATAGTGGGCAGATCCTCGCATTATGAGGGCATGAAATGTCCGAAATGAATAATATAATAATAATAACAATATTAATAATAATAAAAATTACCCGTCCGTCCGACAATCACCGATTCGCGCAGACTCACCCCAGCCGTCATGTGGATGAAGAACGCCTGCAAAGACAAATATCATAATATAATTATTATTATTATAAATATTATAATTATTATTATCATAATCGACAGCTACATTAACCACGATATCGATACTCTTATCACGGTCTCCGGTAAATGTGTACTACACACATTGTGTAGCAACGCCTGCCACTAGGAAAAATTTTTTGTATCCGATTTCGATGAAAGTCGGTCAGTGGGTATGGTTGGGGGTCATGAGAAGGCCTAGCCACTTGATTTGGCCAAAATTGCAAATTATCGATTTTTTTGTGATCTACACTGAAAATGAGCATAACTCGGTTCATTTTATCGTGCAGCGAGCGTTCAGGTGTCGTTCGAACCATATTCTAATTCTCCCCAAAAAAGTTGTGAATGACCCGTTCGCTGCTAAGTCGTCTTCAGGGCGAAAAACGCGAAAAACGAATTTCTTGAACAAAAAAGTGACCTGTTCTCGAAAATTTTCTCTTGAACCCTTCGGTATTATTGCAGAAAACAAGTTGTCAGATGACGTAAAAAGTCGGTATGTTGTTCATTTACCGTATCTCTGTCCCCTCAATACCGTTTAATAGAGTGCACGGGACTTAGCCATTTTTTACGCCTCAGCAGTCGGACGGGTCGGGTGGGACGGACGCAAAAATCGAGTGGATGGGACGTAAAAATATCATTTTTGTACGAATTTTCGCTAAATGGTTTTCATTTTTATACGAATTTTGGCTAAATGGTTTTCATTTTTGCGTGAATTTTGGCATAATCGGGTGGGTCGGGTACCAAAAACCGGGTGGGTTTTGACGTTAGCGACAATGCCGCCCACGAATGAGAACAGGTCACTTTTTGTTCAAGAAATTCGTTTTTCGCGTTTTTCGCCCTGAAGACGACTTAGCAGCGAACGGGTCATTCACATTTTTTGGAGAGAATTAGAATACGGTTCGAATGACACCTGAACGCTCGCTGTACGATAAAAATGAACCGAGTTATGATCATTTTCAGGGTAGATCACAAAAAATCGATAATTTGCAATTTTGGCCAAATCAAGTGGCTAGGCCTTCTCATGACCCCAACCATACCCACTGAACTACTTTCATCGAAATCGGAGACAAAAAATGTTTCCTAGTGGCAGAGAAGGCCGATTTTGAAACACTTTTACAGCAATTAAAATCACTCCGTGATAGCTTAAAGCGGTGCGAGTGGTAGTACCGTACCTTCAGGAACGCTTGCACACTCATCGACTCGAGTGTGTACGGTGGCACGACGAAGTCGATGCGGTACTTGCCGCTCGGGCCTCCGTGTTCGGGCTGAAAGAGAGATCCAGTATAGGGATAGCTATGATGCTACAAAGAGCGTTTGCCCACAAAAGTGACGTCACAACCATAGGTCGAAAAGTATGTTACAAACTACCAAGCCGGACCGGCTTTTGGCCCAAAATTTCGCAAAAATCGTAAAACCTGACCGGATTTTGAGCCAAAATTCACAAAAATCGAAAAACCTGAACCGATAACCTAGCTATTCGACCGATGGTCACAACACAACAACCGCAGGCCAAAAATACTCCCTCCCCCACACTACGTGTGACGTCACGTTTAACCATTTCCTATACCGAATCCAATGATACCGTAACCAAGTGGCCTACCGTATCCGAGTGTTGGAAGGGCGGAATGGCGCCCGATGACTGCAGGAACGAGATGGCGAGTAGATTCAGCATGTACGCGTTGAAGTGACCCTTCTGTAATGATTCCGAGCATATGGATCTGGCGAAAGCTAATCGATTTTACGATAAATATTGTTGACAAGTTGGAAAAGAAAAGCTGTGGTTACACACTATCTTGTTTTGTTGTTTTGTTTTCGCGACTTTTGAATATTTGTAAGTTTGACTTCGTTTTGAAAGTATTCATGGAGATCAAACGCCCACACTCAAGATTGGCGTTCTCAAAAATTTCACGATGACATCCTATCGGATTGCACTAACGAGCAAACCTCAGTGTTAATCAGCCAGCTAGCTGACTATCAAGCCACACAATCAACCAGGCACATTTTCGTCTCAATCATCTTATAATATACTATATCCTCACATGTCCCTTTTCCTGCGCCTCGAACAGCCCATTAGAGAGTGCCCAGAAGCGGAGACCGATGAGCATGCGGCGTAGTCGATCCGATGCGTCTGCCTGAAATTACGTATTTGTACATCTAAATAAATATCTAAATAAATTATGCATTTCGTACCCATTTAGCTGTTCATTTATCAGTTAGAGCTATACTATTTATGCAATCAAACAACGCTGACACGGGAACTAATTAACCCTACCTCATCTCTACGTTTGATATCTTGACGAAAGATTCATGGCTGAAATAACAGACTACACTGCCACGGTTGTATGTGTCCGATATAGCTTCATCAACAAGGCAACATTATTCAATCTCAAACGTCAAATCATGATACATTCATAGGCCGAAAAGGATGTTACAAAGTACCAAGCCTGACCGGATTTTGAGCCAAAATATCACAAAAATTGAAAAACCTGACCGGATTTTGAGCCAAAATTTCACGTAAATCGAAAAACCTGACCGTATTTTGAGCCAAATTTGCCAAAAATCGAAAAACCAGACCGGATTTTGAAAACTGGTAACCTAGCTATTCGACCTATGCTTGTTCATTCTCTCCGCAATTAGCATTGTTTTCTCATTGAATAGTAGTGGATACATTATTCAATCTCTAACGATTCCTTATATTACGGTTGCAGCGAGCACGAAATCAACAGGAACCATATATGGGCGCCGACATGGGGGTGTCACATGTAAACTAGGGCTTTTCGAAAATTTGTGGAACGCTCCCAGTAAAAAATGACGTTTAGGTGATTTTTTTTGAAAAAAAAGAGTAAAGGAAAAAAATTAACCATTTTCCGTTCGGATGCCCCGAGGTAGAACAAAAGGGAGAGTGAACGTCAAAATGAGAGAGCGCATTATTATTTTTTGTATTTGTCAAGTATTCCATGGCAACTATTCAACCGCTGTGAAGAGTGCATGGTTCATTAGTTGCCTTCATACGTAGGCGGCATTGCCGATAGCGGCAAGAACCCACCCGTATGAAATGATCTAACCAAAATTCACTCAAAAATGAAATTTTTGCGTCCCACCCACCCGATTTTAATTTCCAGCGGCAAAGGTTGCACACGTAGCTCCTTTCGAATTGTGCATATGCATACTATGATAACATACAGCCACATCCACTTCCGTCTGACTAACCGAGCGTATTCACCCAAATCATACATTCACTTAATATCTAAAACATTTACATCAAGAGTTCGAGTTGGTATACAGTAACAGCTCCCGACCAAAATTATCCCGCACTTTTCATGTTTCAAGTACCATAATAATAGCGTGACAATGACACTATAATGATTGCATACAATCGTACCTTGATGAGAGCCCGTATATAAGCAGACTTGGCCGCTCCTATTGTATTGTCCACGGAGAGATCCACCAGAATCTGAAATAAGGCAAACATAATATAAACTTCAATAATTTGTTTTAATAATATTTTTAAATTTAAGAAAAAAAATTTGCGAGTGGGTATATGTATCCCCACTGGACAATCAGACACCATCTCTGATCCAGAACATACCGTAACCCTGCCATTCCATTACCGTACCTCTTTGTCCACTAGAAATCGCACTATAGGCAGTCTACAGTCGACGATCGGTCGTTGAACGCCCATCCATCCATTCTCTTTACGCACCTCATTCAGGATCTTGGACACGAAACGAACACGATCTAGAACATACATTTTCGGTATCCTCGCCGTTTATTTTTATATAGTGGGTCAATTCTCGAAATAGGGTGGGTTGATTCTCAAAATTCGTTATTTTCGCTTAAAAATCATCATTTTTAGCTTCCTTTATCTATCAAGTTGCCTTAAATGGGCCTTATGTAGTGGGTCAATCCTCGCACTGCGAGGGTATGGCAATGTATGATCTAGAATCAATCAAAAAAAATCAAACAATCGCTAACAATTCGCATTTGATTATCACACTTCTAAATGAACCATGACTGAGTGAAAATGAATGAGAATACATAGTTTTGTAATTAATGGTGAAACATCAAAGAGCAAAGAACAACCTAAAGATCAAAGACCAATCTAAAGATCAATCCAAAGATCAAAGATCAACCAATCTCACCGGGTCCGCTCAGTCTGCGCATCTCGCCCGCTTGCACCTTCTTCAGCCGAAACTGCGCCGCGTCTCCTGAACAATTAAATTAATATTATTAATAGATGTACAAGAATAAGTATGCATGCACTTTAAATATAATTTTTTTTCGATTAAATAAGTTAACTAGCAATGTGCAATAAATAGTCAATCGATCGACTACATTAGATCGTAATCAATTCAATTTATCACATATGGTGATGAGTCGATGGTATTCATCATACATTTCCGGGCACCCAAATTGTGGGCACTACGTGTCAGTTTATATTATGGAAGGACGATTTGAAGCGATTAGCGCAATCTTAACCTTTCTCTAAGCAATCAATATACCTGTGAGCAGGGTGTACTTGTCGCGCTGCTGCTGTTGGTGCAGAAATTGCAGCCGAGAATGCGACGACCTCGAGTCGGACAGATTCAGACACATATCCTTTAAAGGTCACTATGATTCACCTCTGCCACTGTTTTTTTTTGTTTTCTAAGTGAATATAGATTCTAACAGGCCTAACTATAATATGCTATATATTTCACTATAAAGCAAATCGTTTCCCGCACTAGGAAACAGATGTCAAGGAAATCAAAGATCAGAAACAAAAGATCAAAGATCAAAGATCAAACTGACAATATCCGAGTCGATGGTGCCAATGGAGGTGATGGACGACCCAAAGATACGGACGGAAGGTGCGGCAAAGTACTTGGATAGCTCCGTTTCCAGTCGTGCAGCCAACGCCTCACGTTCCACTAACTGCAAATGTACATGTAGCGTACTTTATGGCGTGGCAGTGTATAAAACCAAGCCAAAATGAAGGAATGATTGTGTTAGGGCTCTACATTCTTGCCCATTTCCTATTCATACTTTCTTTTTTATCACTTTTATGTTTCACCAACACTTCGCCCTATCTATCACTTTATCATTGGGCGTATAAAAATCACTTGTTTTATTTGTACGGCGCCTCCGCGATGACTATTTCCTGTTTTGCATTGTTCAGAAACTATGCCGATCTCTTTTAAAAATCAAATCAGCGCGGCGAAGGTATTATATCACTATTGTCCATTGACCGCACCGTGAGGTAGTAAATCTCATAAACAGAGAGAAACATGAATGCGACTGGCCCCAATGCTACAATACCTGCTCGGGTCGGAGTACAATATGTCGCACGACCTCATCGATAGCGCTCGTGTATCCATCCGTGCTGCCGGAAGGATTCACCTCCAAACGATCCAGAGCTTCGACGATCTTCAAAATCAATCAATATTATGGTCAAGGATCGGAAAATCGATACAGAATCATTAAATAAATCTATAACCGTGTTAAGTCTGCGAAAAACATACTTCTAGCTTTTCAAGGTATTCATAATAATTTAGCTTGTCACAATGACGATTATACAGTCCTCTATATCACATCCCACGAATTTAAGGAGTACATTAATATTAATATTATTATTATTACCTCATCAACGTTGATCATGTGCCGTTCGACGGGAGCCGCAGCGGAAAAGTTCACACGTCTCTCCATGATCAGTATCGTAGTGGGCTGGAATAATTAACTATTGATATACCAATGTACTTATATCTTTCAGAATAAAGAGGGAAAAATTCAGAAATTCGCAAAATATGCTTCAATGGGACGAAAATGAGTTGTTTTTCATAAGTCATGATTACGTCTTATTTACTATTTACATGTCCATAATATTCTCACAGACTACACACTACACCATTTCATAATTGAAATGGAACTCAAACTACAGTAAGTACTACAGAATGGCTATGTTGGTAAAACTCACCACTATCACCGCACCCTCCGCACCATCACTGCGTACCATGGTGCACGACATCTCGATCGAGTGGGCAGTCAGAGCCGCTTTTGCCTCCTGCAACGAATACACGATGTTACGGTAGATCAATCGATAATATCGATTACCTCGTCCTTTTCGTATTCTACAATCGCGTAGTGGCCGCTCTCGGCACGACACAGTACCCGTTCGATGTGACCAAACTACAAAACATCAGCGATCAGGCTACACAGCACATAGTGATCAAACTACAAGTACCTTTCCCATGACTCTTTCAATCTCCTCTTTGATTAGTCGTGTTTTGTGAGTGGGCGGAGTTTCGACTGCTACGGCAGTAGATGATCTCGCCGTGTCGCAGTCGTCGTCCGTGTCCATTTCTACGGGAGAGGGCGCGCGGGCGGGAGAGATCTGCAATGTTATTGCTTGTTAGCGAAATGGTATACTCGTCATACATTTTCATACCCTCGGAAAGCGAGGATTGACCCACTATATATGGCTTATTTTCAACCACTTGGTACGAAAATAAGCTAAAAGTGACGGGTTTTAAGCAAAAAAAAAACGAATTTTCTAAATTGACCGACCATATTTCGAAAATAGCCACTATATAAAACAATGGCGAGTGCATCGAAAAATAATCATACATTTCCATACCCTCATAATGTGAGGATTGACCCACTTCATACGGTTCATTTTCGGGCCAGTTCATACCACTATATTTCGAAAATCGACCCACTATAACGGCGACGGCACCGAAAATGCATAAAAAATATAATTCTCCATTCCTAATGTACAATTAATATTCTCTAAAACTTAGGCTCTAAAACTTCCGAGTGCTAGGCACATTGTATTATTGTGTGAAAGTAAATGGACAAATAAGGGTAAAGAGAGAAGAGATACAAATGATTAGATGAATTAAGAGGCTACATCATGAAAATAGAAATACATTTTACCTTGATAAAGACAGATCGTCGTGCCAGTGCTTCCACAGCATCTACGTGTGCACGCATCCGAGCGTGACGTTTTCCAGACTGAAAGAATTTTTTAAATTGAATTTAATTAAAAAAAAAATAAACTACATGATAGTTCGTCTTGTACGTGGGGTCACAGACTGGTTCAAGACTAGCGCTAATGAAATAGTGAACACAGCGAGAAATAGAAGAGAGCGAGAAGGAGAGATTGAGGAAAGTTATGCGAGAGAGAAATACTGAAAAAAGACACTAGCCGTTGCCAGGGTGACTGTAGTTGAAGAGGAAAAGAACGGATGAAACCAACCATTACTAAGGACTGAATAATGTAATTAGTAGGGGCTAACCTCATGCATCTCTAAGGAATCGGGTCCTGGCGGAATCTCGACATTGCACACGGCGCAAATCACTGGAGGAACCTAATAAATGGAGATTTAAACACATACATCGTCGCTGTAAATGAATTAATAGAAGCACATAATGAAAAACTTTAAATATTTCGAAACTGGTTGTACCTTGACTTTTTTCTCTGTTGTCGAGGAACCCTCGGAAACAGGACTCGCGACTCGGTCGGCCATGATTATGCCTGAATACAATTCCGCCTTTAGGGAACAATGAAACAACAACAACGAAAACAAGTAAACGAAAGGATTATGAAATTCGAATTCTTCAAAACAAAATGGGCGCGATGCGAAGCCATGTATTCAACTGCGAAATAGAAACAAGTTTACGAAATCTGCTACAGTATTTCAATATTCTGTGACTTTCAAATGTTGTTATCGTGAAGTGTTTTTTTTACTAATAAACAGACAATAAAATTATTTGAAAATTCAATTAATAAAATTGTATTGATTGAATAAAAGAAATCAACTGTCTGTTCCATGGCTAAAAATTAACCCAGTATCATTTCCCGAACAACCAGAAAGTGACCAGTGACTTTTCCTTTTTTTCTTTTAATCGTTTTTCGCTATTTCCAAAGAATAAATTAAAGAAGATCACAGATTGCGCTGTTTAATTATTTAAATATATGTTTGCAATTTAAATATACTGCTTTCAGATTTTCTTTTAAACTCTTTGCTCTTTGCGGATCGAATGACTATGAATTTAAAAAAGCGTCATGATCATGGCTAAGGACATCCATCGCCACGAATGTTAACATGTTCATGGTGCGTAGTGAAAACAGACCAAGCGGAACACAAAAATAAACGGAAATATTTCGTCACTATTAATATTTTGCGATGTGATACAGTAAAAAATATTTTGAAACAACAGATCGTCCGAGTAATCCGTTTCTACTCAATTTCGAACTCGATTCAAAATATTGTAATGGTTGACAATTCGGTTTGACAATTCTTCTTTGTACTCTGTTATTTCTTCATCTGACCTTTCTACTTATCGGCCTATTTTATTTAATAATGTACTCGGAATTGCCAGACTCGGTGAGCTTATCCACAGGAGCCACTTTTCTATAACCTACCGTACTCCAGGATACAGTATGCCATTCGGAGGGGACTCTATGTGGAGTGATTGAGGTCGGAACTAAGAGGATGTTTCGTTCGATCGAATGGGAACAACAGATGGCTGTGCTGCAAACTACTGGATGCTTACTCATTTACAAATACTTCCTGATGGGTAAAGGATCAGGGTGGGTTACTGTACACTATAAGAGGCGTAAGTGGATTACGGTAGTTGGGACTGCCAGGTTTGATAAGGTCAAAATGGGTTACGGTAGGACAACAGAGAAGATGAGGATACGATATAGGGTTACGATAATAAAGGAGAGTTCCGTAGTTCAGCGACCCTCTACTTGGACAAATCGTACATCTCAACGAACTGCAGTCTCTCAGAGTCAGCATTACCAATCATGAGCTTGAAGTCAAGTTGGTCCCAAACGGAAAGCCTGCGGTATACGGTATCTGAAGGTTCATCTATCATCGATTTTGTTCTTCAGATACGATTGCGAATCACCGGAGAACTGAAGCGATTGTGGGCTGCTAAACTATTTATGTCAGCTTTTTTTATTAATAAAATTGTTTATGAAACTCCGTACTTTTTGCATAAATGTATCACAAAAGTGATTGAAAAATCAATCTATATGTTGCCAATATCAATGTCTAGACCAATCAATAAATCGATATTGTCTGGTACAAATAAATAAATCGATAATATCAGGTACAAGACTATCGTACCCAACCGTATGCACTCCATTCATGATTCAGCTCTGCTCTCGTCCATATTTTCGAAGAGACAGCATAAGAAGATGTCAACAATAAGTGAATGAAAGAATAAAAAGGATTATCGATTGATTTGCATTATGATATTACAATTGAATATTGTCTAACAACTGCCAATATAGTGAATATAGATGGTGATGAGCCGGATGATGCGTTGAGGTGGAATAAATGCAAGATGAGAAAACGATAAAAGCATTCGATTAAAATGGATTCGAATCATTGAAATGACGATTTAAATTAGATTATATTTAAACAACTCTATCAGCTGATTGGGACGATAGATGAAAACTTCTCCTAGTTGTATTATTTTCTGATCCACTTGCTTCGTATACGGCAATCACAAAGATTCTGCATTCGATTTCGGTAAAATTTGCAAAAGATGCCACGAGCCGGGATCGAACTACTACAGTGACTTGAGAGAGTTACTCCTAGCAGCCATGATAGCTCAGTTGGGAGAGCGTATGACTGAAGATCATAAGGTCGCCGGTTCGATCCCGGCTCGTGGCATTTTCTTTTGTCAATTTCTATTTTGTCAGACTGAAAGTGGCATAATTCTACCAAATATTAAAGGGAGAGTAACCCCTATGAAAAAAACAAAGTCCGGAAATTCAGTTTTGAATTCCCGCCATATTGAATTTTTGGAGTGGGCGCTTCCCAACACGGGAACTCTGCCACAATATACGGTAATACCCTGAAAAGTGATCAATAGTAAAAGATTGATTTGATTCTGTGTAAATCTGAAGGGATAGGAAGGGAAGGAGAGATGTTAGGGAAGTGGTTCCCCGATGTCCCATATGGATCAATCAATGCGCATAAGGTAGATCAAATCAAGTTGTTTATCCGCTATCTCTTCATCCACTCTGCCAGTGTCTTGCATAGCGTAGTGGTAAGTGCTCTCTTCATAGTCGCGCTCGTGCAGGTTCAATTCCTTACCCAATCACTAAATTTTGCCCATTATTTCTTATATCTGTGGCAGAGTTATCGGTTTGGGGAACAATTGCGGGAATTCAAACACTGATGGGTAGAGGGGTTACTGTCCCTTTAACGCTATCATTCCTTGCTGAGAATATTATATTTCGGAATGCGATTCCAGAGAGTTACTAGTTTTTATGTTAGTAAATCAATACTAAAGTACAATTCTAAACAACGAAACACTTCATGATAATCAGGTAAAGCCTTCTCTCTTACCTCCTGACTTAACCATATTTACCAAACGATTAATTATGAATCATAAAATATCATCCGAGGTCAGATAAATATATTATTATAATAGAAATAGTAGTAATAGAACAAAATATTGATTATCGATTGAACGATATGGATTATCGATTGGTTGAATTTTGTACCTTTAATATTAATATCAGTTTATTCTGTGCAGATGCCTACGTGACTTACGTCAGCATAATTTCATTGCACTTGTCTAATTCTGATTGAATTTCATTTGCTTCCATGCTAATCTAATTACCTGCGTATAAAAGCCATCATTTCACTAGATAATTCATTATTCGTGATCTTTTGATAGCCATCGGGTCTCGTCATGCCTGCTAAAGAGGACACATGGGCCTTCCAGGAGATCGGCACGCCCTTCCCTGATGACCCCGTAAGTAACCTTAAGACCTTAAAACCTTAGGTTCAAGATAAGCTAATACCTCAAGACATTAGAACGTTAAGATATTAGCGCCTTGAGACCTTAGAACCTAAAGACCTTAGGTAGTTAAACCTTAAACCTTTAGGTTCGTATTCCTGGACAGCAGAACATGTACGTGGCTCTGTGGTACAAGTTCGGCAAACCCGTCCACGGTCGTGCCTGGAACAACGACGGAGTTGTCGAATGCTCGTTCGCCTATTCTAAGGTACTAGTGCTAGTGCTTACTTAGTGCTAGTGCTTACTTAGATGACCTTAACATGTTACTCATTTAAGGTTGAGCTTACGGGAAAGCGTGATCTCGGTGGTCAAATTCAAATTTTGACTTACAAGGGCGATTTCGCTTCTAACGGATATTGGTAAGTCTTACGCCTTAACTTACCATTCTTGAGACCAATGTACCTTTTAAGGTACCAATGGCTCCCATTTACTGAATCAAACCTTACGCCTTGACTTACCATTCTTGATCCAAATGTACCTTTTAAGGTACCAATGGCTCCCATTCAAGACACGCGAAGAAGGCAGGAACGATCTCGAGCTTCTTCGTTGTGGTAACTCCACTCCTGTAATGATGAAGACTAAGGTACTGTGTATCCAGATTATCGATTATCGATTTTCAATCGATTAATAATTATTGATTTTGAGGATGGCAAGGATCTCCTCGGATATCTCGACCTCAGCACCGACATCGCTATGGTTGGCAATGCCGGCAAGAGTGAGAGCATCATTGGCGGAGAGACTAAGGTACGGTAGACTGTATTACTGTAGTACGGTGGAATACTGTACTACTGTAGGTTACTATAGTACGGTGGACTACTGTATATAATTGTACCTCTGATTATCTGCAGAATCTTCTCGCAATCTTCCGTACTCTTTCGCCACCTCCTACTGGCGTGAAGATCAAGGATGACATCTGGCTCGACATCAAGTACCGTAGTCCATTCCCTGACAATGGACAGTTGGTGAGTATTCGGAAACATCGTATTCACAAATGCACAACGCACACTACAGGCCGACAATCGTCCACTTACCACCGATGTGGGAGGCACTTGTAATCAGTACGTCGCTCTATGGTACAAGCACGGAGAACCCGTATTCGGACGCGCAATGCCCGATGAAGCCAACAAGGTACGCTAGGGTTACGGTACGGTTACTGGGTTACTGTAGGAGAATTACGGTATCTATGCGGTTGGGATGTTTATGATATTGTAATTTCAGGCCACCGCATCGTTCGGACAGAACAACCAGGAGAGCGCTGGTCAAGAGATTGGATCTTTCCAAATGCTGTGCACACTTCCTCCCGGAGCTGTGAGTGGATTACTGTAGCTTTGGATTACTGTAATTACAATATCGATTGATTTCAGGAAGGTATCATCTATCAATGGAGAAAGTACAAGGACGCGAGGGGTGATGGCTTCGATCTCGTACACGTCGGCAACTGTGCTCCATGCATCGTGAAGGTATACGGTAGCCTGAGAGTACTGTAGATTGCAACCACTATTGATTTATTGCAGGATGGCAACCATGAGCTACTCGGCAACCTCAACACTGGAAAGGAGCGTGCTTCGGCTGGATGGAACGGAAAGGAGAAGGTAGGTCATTGGAGTGTAATTCATTTATTAATTATCGATTAATTTCAGGTGATCGAGGGACCCAAATGTGGTGATCTTCTTGTCCTCTGCAAGAAGAATAACTAGGCCTCTTGAGAATAAAGTAATACTAGATACACTTGTCTTTCAATGCAATGTGATGCAATATTCAATTGATCCTGTGTATTTTACAATTTACAATTTAATGACCTTTATCAATCACAGAACCAATTGGGAAGGAATGGTTGCCACTAAATCTGATAAGGGGTGCGGGTGATCACTGCTAGTCCAGCGATCTTGATAAATGGTATCTTGCATAATTTTTCGTTCATCTTGTTCTGTTTATAAAACAGAATAAATGGAAATCAAAATGCGAAACACACCAGTGATAATTCAAGGTCAATTCAGTCATTAATTCCCCAGGTCTTCGGACCTACTTTACGATCTAGTAGGTGGCCAATTCCCCTTGCGGGCCTGTCGACCTGAAATCGAACTCAGTAGAGATGGAGGTGTGGGGCGCGCCGTAGACCACACTTCGCCTCGTATCTATGATATGACTGACTGCATACATTTAGTTTGGTCCAACTTTCTCCTCATATTCCTATTGTTCATTCTTCCCCATTCCGATCTTTATCATTATTCTTCTCCACTCTTACGGTAGATCATCAGTATAATACAGGAATCTCTCTTCATCCTATTTCTACCCTTTTCTCTTCCTTTTTATCGTCAACTAAGATTTTGACAGAGATTGGTTCCCATTCATTCTTTTCTAATCGATAATCTTCCTGTATTGATCGATATTTCGAATATCCAATGTACGGTAGTTATCTGAAAATAGTGTTATAAGACGAAAAATTTCTTTGTTGTTCTTCTCTCTATCGATTCGCTTAGGAGAACATTCCACTTAGTTACAGCTAAGTGGAATCTTCTACTACTTTTGCGTCTCAGAGACAATTTATCAAACACACAGAACAATAATGTCGAATAGTAATGTGAATACCATAGTTACGTGAGAGGATTTGTGTAGGACAGAAGACTTCACAATCGGAAAGCATGCTTGCGGTTTGGTTATGTTACCTATTTGTCGGAATATGCCAGGTAAAAGATATTTTTCGGGGATAGATTACCATTTTATTTTCAGTCACATCTCCGAATTAGCTATAATCATCTGGATTCTAATATAATTCCAGATGATATTAAATCCTTCTTAATATGCCTTGATAAATGTCAGGTGCGTAGATATGTTTTTGAACCCTTAAAGGCACAGCTCTTTTGCAACTCTCCGTTATTGAAAAACTCTCTCGCTTTTTTTGTCTGCAAGAGAGTCTCAAGAGAGCCAGCGCTGCGTTTAAGATGGGAGACTGTGTGGGTACAGTATAGCAAAATCTCCTAGTGAAAATGTGCGCTTCGAGTGACCCGCTCTGGTATTTCCAAAACAGCAATCTACTTAAATTACGGCTCTGATTAGAAGTTCACTGCAAGTTTACTACAAGTGAAAGAACATTTGACTAAATGCATTACAGTATCATACACCACTTGAAGTAAACTTACGCTTAAATAGAAGTAGACTTGCAAGTCTACTACTAGTTTTGAAATACCAGAGCGGGCACCCTTTGGCCCTTCGAACTTTTTACGGTCTGAATAATGAAAATCATCCGATCAAATCGATTGCGTTGTATAAATACAGATTTGACCGAATTTATCTCGGAAATTTTGCAATTTTTAAAAGCTTGCCAAGTCGTGGATGGAGCATTTGTATAGCTCTTTGGCGAAAAAATATTCTGGTAAGAAGTCATTTTGAGGTAAAATTGCGTATAAAAATGTGCGTGCGCGACTTTTTCAAAATTCATTTTGCAAAAAAATATTAAATTAAAAAATGATTTTGATTTTCTCAGTCGTATTATTTATAAATTTCAAATTTTCCGTGATAAATAATGTAGTCAAATGTGGAGTAAAACAACACAATCAATTTGAACGGCTGATGGTCATTATTCACAACGTACAAATGGAGGGGGGGGGGCGGATGCCCATTTTCACTGGGAGATTCTGCTGTACTGTTTGATAATATGATAAGAGTAAATGGGACAATTTCAGAGTGATGAAAGATGTGTATCAGTAATATTTCGTCTAAATGGAACCCAGTGCACTCTCAAAATAAAAGATAATATAATAATGAATAATATTAGTGTTGATGGAAAATGTTCGGAATCATTCAAAAATGAAAGTAAGTTATTGAGAACAGGCAAAGTACAAATTAAAATATCCTATATTTTTCAGGTATTTCAGTCAATTCCCATAAAACTACTACGATTCTTTATTCGAGCTCTAGTGATCCAAACTCACCAGTCTTAATGAACTCAACAAGTACTCCATCCACTTCATTTGTGTCCAATAATCCAATGGTTGTGACCACAACTGAATCCCACTCTAGTTCGACCCCTGACCACTTTATCACCATAGTGACGAGCTCCATCAGCTCGGAATCTACATTTGATTCCGGATCCAGCCCCGGTTATGCCATATCGAGTATTACTGATTCTACATCTGCAGAATCAACTGACAAAGAATTGAGCACCGGAAACTTTAATACAATTTATTCCACGGACAATGCTCCTGGTTTGTCAAAACCGGAGGCAACAGATTTGATTTCGAGCACTTCCGAGAGGACTTCGACAGAGGACAAAACTACCAATTCATTCAATTCACGTAAAACGACTATTACTGAATCAGGTGATGCATTTTTGCTTGACACGGAAAGCTCTCAATATGCGAGCTCTAAAGTGCCGAACTCACTAGTGTCAAAGAGCTCTACAAGTGCTCCATCCACCTCATATGTACCCAGCCCTGTGGTAGTGACCACAACTGAATCTCACTCTAGTAACTCGGAATCAAAAATTAAATTGGAATCTACCCCTGTTCTGTCTGAATCAACTCCTAGTTCTGACTTGTTCACAAGTACATCTGAAACAACTCCTTATAACAACATTGAAACAAGTTCCATAATAGCAGCTCCTACAAACTCCGACCATTTCACCACTACAGAGGCGAGCTCAAGCAGCTCGAAATCTACAACAAACACCGGATCCGGCCCTACCGATATTATATCGAGTAAAACTGATTCTAGCAACTCTGAAGTACTAGCTCACAAAGAATTAAACAACGATAATTTAGATACAACACTTTCTACGGACCATGCTCCTAGTTTGACAGTTCCAGCAACAACAGATTCGATTTCGAGAACTTCCGAGAGTACTCCGACAATAGGCAAAACAACCAGTACAACTTCCAATACCACCAACGCTACACTCTCCGATTCAATATCTACTGTTATTTCTTCTGCAACAAACGATGATACCTCCAATTTCAATAAAGTAAGGAGCTCCAGTGCAATTTCCAATGAGAATTCCGCTACTAATTCTGATTTGAGATCTGAAACTGAATTAGACTCTATCACTAATGGTATGAATATATACAGTGAATCAACGGATAACGACTCCAGGTCTACAAATTATTTGCACACTACAAGTTACGATGATTCCGAACCGAAAATCGCTGATGAATTAACAATAGAAAGCTCGGCTGCAATCAATTCTGAAACTGAACCTACTACCACCGAACCAAGCACAGCACTTCATACGACAGCAAATGGAAGAGATTATGGCAAAAAACTGAATGTGACATCTCCAAGAATTTATAACTGGACCGAAGGATTGGGCGTACTAGATCCGAACGTCACATGTATCGATTCAAATAAAACTTGTTATTGTGAAAATGGAAGTATTAGTGTATTCAGTGATGGAAAATATATGGATGGAATCGGAATATTGTACACTGGGGAGATTTTCGTCATATTTGGGGACAGTGAGGAGAGCAAAATAAACATGACAAGCACGATTGCAAGAACAGATTGTATATCCGACTCTGAATTCAACTCGAGAACTTGCTCAATGCCGGTCGTCGTAAACGGCTTTCTCAAACACCATTCAATAGGCTGCAACGTTAATCATACCATTGTAGGAACCGTACCTGAAATGGCCAAATGCTACAATAGCTCAGTACTTAACTGTAGGAAGAGGGGATGGCATTGTGCTAAGTCAACAACCTTTAACGACGTTACTCTTTACCAAGTTTACTGCTCTGAGCCGATGATAAAAACAGAAACAACAGCATATGATAGAACTACTCTAATCAAAACTACAGATATGATGGAAACAAGTGAACTGGGCGGCGTTATCTCAACCTCAGCGCGCAAAACTACGACCATCGACTGGAAGAGTAAACTAGAAAACCTTACACAAGGCTTGCAATGCATAGATGCACAAAAAATATTCACTTGTGTCAGCAGTAATAATCTCCGTGTGATCACCGCTGATGAAATGCTAATGGGACATTCCTTGCACTATGACGGGGATTTCGTCATAAAAAGTGCAGAAGAATTAGCTACATGGAGCATTAACAAGACAATTAAATCCATCGAATGCGTCATAAGCCACCTACATCCTAATACACCTATAATTATCAATGGAAGGCAAGAATTGGATAAAATAGTATGCAACGAGAACATGAAGATTAACTACACAGAACCACCAATGACGCATTGCCATGGTCTAAGTCAATTGAATTGTTATGCGCATAAAGGATGCTCCTGCCATCAACGTGTTTCAAAAGTATTGAACGAAGTGCACTGCCTTTAGCACTTTCCTCGTTTTTTATGATAATCTCAGTTTTTGTGAATATTGCATGTCGATTCATCAGATAAACGTGATTTCCCCATTCCTCACAAAAGTTCTATAATACTTCGGCAGTTATATGTATGTTAAAGGCACACCTCGACCTTATTTGAAACGAATCGAGAGGGTATCGAATTTATCAGTTTAAATTTTCTGCGAATAAATACAGCAAATTATTGCTGCAACATGAAAAATACGGCTTGTGGTGTGCGTATAATGAATTTAAGGAATAATTTTTTTTGAAAAAAAAGCTCAGTTGGGATGACTGAAGATCATAAGGTCGCCGGTTCGATCCCGGCTCGTGGCATTTTCTTTTGTCATTTTCTATTATATTTTGTCAAATCATAACTCTGAAAGCAACATAATTCTATCAAATCTTAATAATACTACTTTATTATGCAGGTATGTAATGAACAATAAATTTTTAGGACACGAACAAGAAAATGGTTGGATACATATTTTAGTACTACATATTATTGATTTAATTAAATTACTTGCCACTAAAACTGAGTCTGGGAGTGCTGAGGTACCATATATGTAAGTGGTATGTTGCATAATTTTTTGTTCATTTTCTGTGTATAAAACAGATTAAATGGAAATCAATATGTGAAACACATAAATCTTTCTACAACACGTTATTCATTTTACACGAAGTACTGAGGATGATTACTGCCAGTGATTATTCATGGTCAATTCAGTCCGGAGTTCCCAATTTCTTCTTCGGACATACAGTACTGGCCAAAAAAGTGTAACATTTGGATTTTTCGCCATAACTTTTTTCAAACTCAACCGATCGAGTCCAGATTTTCAGGGATAATTTTGATAGAGTTTTGACGTGTTTTACACAACAAATTAGCCCGGGTTATCCCTTACGGTAAAATTTATTTAGAATATATCAAAAGTCACAAAAGTAAGATTTTCGGTTTCTTCGATTTTTTCACTAATTTTGCTAGCAATGTGTGCTGTATCGTTTTAAAAGTATGAGACGGATTCTTGGGAACAAGAATCTACCGAGATCCGAGCGAGAATCCATTAGTCGTGGACGTCAGATGGGACTGTCACTGGCACTCTGTCACAGCAGTTCCGAGTGACTGTTTCGACTATCCTGAAGGTCATCACTTCAATCCGTGCTCAAACAATGAAGAAGGTTAATGTACGACTTCGCAAGTCGACCACGACATCGGATCGTCTGATTACCTGCATCTCGAAGGAGAAACTGAGGCTCACTACAATGGACATCAAGCGAGCACTAGCGGAGATTCGCTAATTTGAGGTGGCTAAGGTTTCTAAACATGGCTGAAAAGATGTTTGAAGGAATGAAAAGTGTCTCTAGCATATCTCCTTCTTCATAATTCTCTTCACGTGAACCAGGGGTCCAACCCCATCTTCAGAGAAACAACAACACAACATCAACGATCCTCCTCCGTGCTTCACGGTGGTCCGTTGGTACTTCACATCCGATCTAGTGCCAACCGGACGACGAACATGATTTATTTCTACCGTACCAATCATCAGAAACTTGTTTTCGTCTGAGAATAAGACCTAATTCTACTGTTAGGGTGTCCAATATCAGTGCTCTTTTGCCCATGTGATCAATGCTTTGCGATCCTTTCCGGGATCAGCGGTTTCTTGATATGTCGACGTTCGAAGAGACCCGAAGCACGAAGACGATGCTGTACATTGTTCACGGACACCTCAAACATCTTTTCAGCCATGTTTAGAAACCTTAGCCACCTCAAATTAGCGAATCTCCGCTAGTGCTCGCTTGATGTCCATTGTAGTGAGCCTCAGTTTCTCCTTCGAGATGCAGGTAATCAGACGATCCGATGTCGTGGTCGACTTGCGAAGTCGTACATTAACCTTCTTCATTGTTTGAGCACGGATTGAAGTTTTGATGACCTTCAGGATAGTCGAAACAGTCACTCGGAACTGCTGTGACAGAGTGCCAGTGACAGTCCCATCTGACGTCCACGACTAATGGATTCTCGCTCGGATCTTGGTAGATTCTTGCTCCCAAGAATCCGTCTCATACTTTTAAAACGATACAACACACATTGCTAGCAAAATTAGTGAAAAAATTAAGTCGAAATCGAAGAAACCGAAAATCTTACTTTTGTGACTTTTGATAAATTCTAAATAAATTTCACCGTAAGGGATAACCCGGGCTAATTTGTTGTGTAAAACACGTCACAACACTATCAAAATTATCCCTGAAAATCTGGACTCGATCGGTTGAGTTTGAAAAAAGTTATGGCGAAAAATCCAAATGTTACACTTTTTTGGCCAGTACTGTACTTTACGATATAGTAGGTGACTAATTCCCCTTTCGGGCCTGTCGCGACCCGTAATCGAACACAGGAGAGATGGAAGTGTTGTGAGGCCACTACACCACTTCGCCTCGTATGATATCGATATACTGTAGTTAGTTTCGTCCACCGTTCTTTACATATTCCTGTGTTCTCATTTATCCTTAAATGTTTGAAACATTTTAAAGAAGGGGACCCATGAGTTGGCATGACTGACTCCCGCAACGATAAGCATGCTGGCTATTGTTTATATTATATGGTAATTGGCGTAAGGGATAATGAGAAAATGAGAGAGAAAGTATGTAAATTCGATGAGTACTCTCTACATGCCTTGAAAGTTGTACTTTCAATGCGCATAGTATGCGTTAAACATATCGGGAATCAATATCAGATACGTCTTTCGATTCGTGTGATGAATCTCTATCATTCTATCCGAACAGTCTTATTACGAAAAAACTCGTGGGTCTCCATCTTTAAAACAGTTCTCCTTCAACCTTTTTTTGTAATCATCACGGCCTAATTTGCCCCTGGTTTGAACTTTCCCATATCTTTAATTGCTCAAACATTTTCTCTATACACTACTCATGACTATGGAATTCGTCATTATCCATATTCGAACAAATTGATAACGATGGTTTGATAAAAGATCAATTTAACAATTTATTGCGATATTTTTATCTGAATCGAAAGCAAAACGAAAGCGAAAAGATGACAATTACGAATCTTTCAAACAACTGTGTAGGTAACCGTGGCGTAGAAAGGATAGCCCGGAATTGAATAAGCCTTGTAACTGAAATATATTCGTAAATGTAAATACTTCCGTTCGAATTCAAAACTACACCCGAGCTAATTTTGCTCTCCGCTCTTGCTATGTTCTCTCGTAGACATCGAAAGCGAGAGAGTATTGTCAGAGCCGAGTTTCAAATTAGCTCAGGTTGGGCCATTAAAGTGACTTACCCGACAACATTTGTTTTAGAAATGAATGACACTCCACGATGTTTCTCACAACAGAACCTGTAAAATACATCGAAATAAATGTATAACAATTAAGAAAATACTTGAATTTCATATACTAAAACTCACGTTTTTCCAACTAGAGATAGATCTCCGTCACTTAACTCGACACCGTACCAATCACAACTACTGCATCCTAGCTTATAATAACCATTATCCATTCTGGTAATTGTAACATTCAACCGACGTCCAATCGGAGCCTATATTTAATTAATTAATTAATTAATTAGGAGTCTGTGAATAAGTAATGCTTCACCTTGAGAAGCTTCGTTGAATCCTTATTCCACAATGTAAAATCTTCTGGAAAATCACTTTCTTTCTGATTTCGTTCGTAGACGGTAGTGTATTTAGTCTGGCAAATGAAGAAAAGTCATTAGCTAGCTCAATTTCCAATTTAACCTGGATATTTTGCACTTGATTTTCTCTCTCACATCGTGTACCAGTATAGAAATCGTTGCAAACGCATCTAAATCAGATTTTTACTTTTTGAAATAATAATCAATAAATAAATAATTAAATATTGATTACTTATTGCAATCTCTTGGATGAATGTATCCTCCGTTTTCACATTTCAGATTCGTCTTACAATTTCCTGAAATATGGTAAAATCAATAAAATCATGTGCACCAGCGCTAAATTTCTACACCACTATACCCTACACGTTCCTTTTCTTTAGGACATTGACTATTAATCGAGAAAAAGTTTTGATGCGAACTTGTACCAAGTTGTACCAAACCATATTTTGCACCGGTCGAGCCATCCTACCAACGACCTATTCCCAAACTGCACCGTATAGCAAAACACTGATCCAAAAACTTACCACTACAATTGTATAGGATATTGATTAGTTTGTAGTCATTGAAGGTCATGTAACGACTCTGAGAATATAAGATGATGAATTTTGAGGTATCTAATTAAGTATTACTTGACCCATAGTATATTCATAAGCAGGATCCTTGGAAATCATAATGGGACCTTTATTATCGTGCCAATAATCTGTAAAAGATAATGTCACAATGATTCTCTGTATAGGTCTAGTACGATATCATCACACAGCGTTTCTGGAACAGAAGGAAGCTTGTCATTGAAAATTGGGCAAAATTCCGAAAAAATGCGGTCTGCGCTCGTTCATTTTTGTTTATGCGCACTTTTCCACTCTCCTTTTTTCTGTCACATCATGATCGCTCTCAAAAAACTACTTACATGGACCGTAATGCATAGCACTGCCGTACTCATAAGGCAGTCCGAAATTATCGTTTTCTTTGACTGTCAGCTGAAAATGCAATTTGTTTTTTTCATGTTCATTTAAATTCATTTTATTTATTTTTCATATTATTATTTCTATTAATATAACCTTTTCGTAATTGTGTTCGCTCCCCTTCTTTATGGCATTCAGATTCATTGTAATGTAAAGATCACGATCAAATCTGGAATATACAGTATCATTTTATTCATTAATAATAGAAAACTAAACATGACGCATAAAAGGCCACAACCCGAGCTATTTTGAAACTCTCCGCTCTGGCACTGCTCTCGCGCCTACTTTGGTAACGAGAGAATGTTGCCAGAGACGAGAGGTGCGTATCTTTAAGCATCAGAACCTCCATAACTCCGGAGCTTCAGAGTATTTCTACTGAAATACCTGTTCTGCGTGTGCGTAAGTCCAAGATTATGTGTCATTTCGTGAAGAACAGTCACCGGATTCTTAAATATTAACATAAATCTTATTCTTAAATATTAACTTAATTCTTTGTTAAAGGCACACCCCAGACTAATAGTATTCTCCGCATTGGCCAAACTCTCTCGCAGACAAAGAAATCGAGAGAGTGTGACCAAAGCGGACAGTTTCAAATTAGCTTGGGGTGTTGCTTTAAAACTATTTGAACAAGTACCTCTTCGCAGCCAGTCCTCATTGAGAGGGGCGAATCGAATCCGGGAGTAGGGGCTCCGAGGTACGAAGAGCATCCACCACCATTATAAAAATGAATCTGAAACATTCCTCTCATATATTGAGATCCATCTTTACTGCAACAATCCTGATAGAAATGAACAAAATGAGTTTTACAATCTCTAGTGTTGTGTATAAAAGTCACGAAAAGGCTACTATTAAGACTACTATTTACTGTTCTTTTCGCTAAATTTGTATAGATCAGAAATTAGAATTACTTGAACGATATCAAATTCATAAACGTGCATTGATTACCTTCGTTGGTCCATTTCCATTCTCCTTATAGTCTAGACAAGTATTGGCTGACATAATCTTCGTAGCTGCGCGTATCTTCACTCGGGCCGATTCAGCTAAATGGAATACATTAAATTATTTATTTATTTATTTATTTATTTATTTATTTATCAAACATCTTCGCGATATATGATTAATAAATAAATAAATAGAAGGTATAAATCTTAGTTTTGCATTCACATTATATTTACAACTAGATAATTTTAAGAGTATATATATTTGTGTCCTATCCTGTTTCAGTCACTATGTCTATGTTTTGTGAAAAAAAGAGCGAACTAACTTATATTAGCAGCAAAATAGAAAGGAATAGGTTGAGTCTTGTCCCATCTTCGTGCGAGGACGATAGGAGCGCCTCGTTTGCCACGAAATCCCTCAAATAATGAATTATATTTGTAAAAAAAAACATAAATGCTCTTCGACGCTTAATTTTCCATGCGAAGTTAGAGTATTATTTTGATTTTCATCGAAATTCTTTGAATTAAAAAAAATCTCACTTGAAGTTCTCCATTATTTCCGAGAGCATTGATGTATTGCTTCTGTTCGGGAGTTAGAACCATGTCGCCCTATAAATATGATGATTAATCGAATATTTTGGATAGGAAAAAAGTTAAAATATGAAAGTTTTTCTTGGAAATCATACATCATAGAGTTCAGAAGCATAAGGTTCATTGATCTTTTTCAGTGAAGGGAAGTTGAGGGGAACCTAGAAGTACCTTCATTGTTTTAAATTTAAAAATATCTGTGTTATTTTTCTTCACTTTTTCATGGTTTTTTTCCTCCCACAATATTTGACTTTCTCTTTTCATGAATATTTTCCCCTTTTCATTCCCATAAAAAAGAAAAAAAGTGAATAAATTACATAGCTTACTTTAATAGGATCCTCAACGATTCTCCCAAGTTGGTTCATATTTACCTAAGTTATTATTCTATGATTTAAAAAAATGAGATTAAAATTTTTAAAATTCAAACCGGAAGTGGATCTTCAACGACTTTTTCGAATGGAAATCCATTGACAACGACGATTGTAGAAAGAAGAATAGTAAACAAGTTCATTTTCTATAAAAAATGTAATTTTTAAAGGGGCAAACCCCCGAGCAAATTTGAAACTCTCGGCTCTGGTAAAACTCTCACGCTTTATTAGACTGTGAGAGACTTTTGCCTGACAATGAGCGGAGAGTACAATTAGCTTGGGGGAAAGAGACGAAGCTGTTGTATTTTCCATTGAGTCTATCACACCTTTTATAGCAACAAAATCAATTCATTCAGGCAAAAATCTATAAAATCTGTTAAATTATAGGCAGAAACAGCTTGGAGAATGAGGATTTGAACAGTTATCAAGGCCATTGTGAAGGATTTGAACAACATTTCTTGAATAGAATACAGATGGCGAATGAATGCTTGAATGCTGTTTCTTTGTCTGCAAGAGCGGAGAGTTTAAGATAAGATCAGATGTGCCTTTGAAGCGACATCCAAGCTAATTTGAAATTCTCCGCTCTGGTCACACCCTCTCGCTTTCTTTGTCTATGGGAGAGTATTGTCAATGCGGAGAGCAAAATTAGCTTAGGTGTGCCTTTAACAAGATCATGTAAAATTTTATGTTGCCAAATCATACACCAGGAAAGTTGAAGGAACGATGAAGACGCCGTTGTGTACACAATACAAGTAAATTCGTTAATTAATATTTATCGCAAGTGCAAAGGAACATGTACATTATTTCAACAATAAAATATTCTTTAAATAGGAGTATTAATCATTTCCCGACCGTGATGGCCCACGCCCTCTTATCTGAAAATATTTAATTAATATTACTTTTCCAGTCACGAAAAGCTCAGTTTCTGCGATTTTAGCTTTTTCTGTGCAAAAATGTTATTTAAAATTTTTCATTGAAATTGACGGAAAAGAGTGACGGAATAAACTTACATTGCTCAACTCGTTGTAGGGTTGATGAAAATCGATCAATCGGTCGAATAGATTCACGAGTTGCTCCCTTCTATATTAAAATCATTTTAATTTTTTAATTTTTTATTTATATTTTCAAGTAAAATCGTATAATTGAAGTGGTATTGGGATAGTTGTTTTGGTTTAATGGTCATAAAGTTACTGTATTCGAGTCGGACGGACGAGCGAAGGGAAGGTGTATTTGAGAGTTTCTAAATTTGTGTAATTTCACAGCATTTCTTCATTCAAAAATATAGTTATTGAAGTGCAAGTTTCAAATTGGTTATGAGATGCACCTATTTCATTGTCACTGTCAGCAAAGATGACCAAAGGCCTTTTGTTGGCATGTGTTTTAAAAATGTCAGAACGATTTGACAACGTTTGTATATTTTTGTATTTTGGTGCCAGCGCTGGCGCCCTGGCGACCATTTGGCACTTGTTTTATCAATGTTCGATGAATTTGACAACTTTTTGTACAATTTGATATTTGGGCGCCGGCGCAAACATTCTGGCGCCCTGGCGTCCGTGCCAAGAATAAGCCTAAGCCTAAGTGTAAGCATAAATCTAAGCCTAGGCTTCTGCGATTGTTTTTAATATTTCTTCTTTCAATATCTTGTGCCCGATTCTGGGGGTAGGGGTTTTCGACCACGCCGGTTACGAAAGAAGTGATCCCGAGAAGATCCGGAACCGTATTTTAGGTGAAAACCGGCTCTCGAGTTTTTCGCACATTTTGGCGCTTAACTTTTTTTTAAAGTACAACAAAAATTAAACGTTTATGTACAAAATGATCACAAGACATGGGGCAGTCTAATTTGCATTTCCCCCGATTTTCCCCGGTCACGGGCAGCTGGGAAATTCCGCTCAAATTTGAGAGAGAACAAAAAGGCGAAAATCAAAATGCCGAAATATAATTACTCTAAAAATCGCACATCACTTTTTCTGGTTCGGACTTATATTAAATAAGGAGGCCCTTGAATTGGCATGACTGACTCCCGCAACGATTAACATGGGATTGAATGTTAATATTCTATGGAAATTAGCGTAAGTGACAATGGGAAAGTGAGAGAGTCAAGTATGCAAATCGGATAGGCACTCTCTACTTGCATGAAAAGTTGTACTTTCAATGCGCATAACAAGCTTCAAACAGATCATCACGCAATATGAAATGTGTCGTTCGGTTCGTGTGATAAATCTCTATCATTCTACCCGAACAGTCTTGTTACGAAAAAACTCGAGGGTCTCCATCTTTAACAAGGGAACGTTCCCACTTGTCCTGGCCATATGAGAAGGCAATAGCATGAATAGAATCAGTTTTCGATGCTGATTACGAATCCGCTTTCATACGTTGCCCAATCGAGCAGAGCTTCGAGAAAATCGATATTGAAATTCGACTAGTTGATTCGAAAATTCACATTTTATCTACCTTATCTACTAAATCATATCTGCAGTTATTTGGATAATTGATATATGAGTTCATGAACTCATTAGGATGGTTTGTGTAGAAATCCACACAAATTTCCGAATCAACTAGACGATTTTCAATATCGATTTTCTCGAAGCTCAGCTCGATTGGGCAACGTATGAAAGCGGATTCGTAATCAGCATCGAAAACTGATTATATTCATGTTATTGCCTTCTCATATGGCGAGGACAAGTTGGGAACGTTCCCTTGTAAGCAGTTTTTTACGGCGAATCTAATGGCACTAGTGTCGCTCCAAAAATTGTTCTTCGTGATGACGAAATCATCCTTGCAGGAAGTCCGTAAACTAGGCTATTAGAAAAATTAATTTAATTGCGAAAACGTTTAAAAATCATAATTTCTCAATTTGTTGAGATAAATTCTAAATATCATTTGCGATGCATCTAGGGTGCACAGACCTTGCTAATTCACTATTAGCATCGAATGTGCGCTGATTCCTAAAACTTTTTTTTGACTAAAAATGTTGTTTTTTTCGGACAAATCATCCCTTGTTGTAATTTGCTCCAGAGTTTTTCGACCATATTTAGAATTTATCTCAACAATTTGAGAAATTATTATATTTAAATGTTTTCGCACTTAAATTAATTTTTCTAATAGCCTGAGGGCACAAACAGGAAATTTCTGCTGTTTTGTATAATAAGGGCCGGTAACACTCCTAACACCCAAGTATGGACCCCAGTTCCCATTGCTAGCGCAGGTGTCAGGGGGTGGTCGAGTCTTAACGGCCATCTCTCTTAATAATACTACTTTATTATGCGGTACGTAATGAACAATATATTTTTAAGACACGAAGATCAAGAAAATGGTTGGATACATAATTTACTACACAACGGATTAGTTACAGATCACAACTAACAACGGAGTGCAGTAGTGGACATCGAATAATTAAGTTAAGAAGAAGAACTACATATAATTGATTTAATTGAATTACTTGCCACTAAAACTGAGTTTGGGAGTGCTGACGTACCATATAACGGGTATCTTGCATCATCTTTCGTTCATCTACTTCTGTGTATAAAACAGATTAAATGGAAATCAATATGCGAAACACATGGACCTTTGTACAACTGGTTATTCATTTTACCACTCAAATCAAATCAAATCATCCAAGGTAATCAAAAATCAATCATTTTTTTCCTGTATAAGAAAGAAAGGGATGGACTGCCAGTGATAATTCAAGTTCAATTCAGTTCTTAGCTCCCAATCTCTTCTTCGGACCTACTCACGATCTAGTAGGTGGAAAAACCCGGAATCAAACTCAGTAGAGATCGAAGTGAGGGGCGCGCCGTAGATCATCACTACACCACTTCGCCTCGTATCTAAGCTACTGTATTTAGTTTCGTTCTACTTTCTCCACCTATTCCTATTATTCATTCTTCCCCATTCCGATCTTTATCATTATTCTTCTCCACTCTTACGGTAGATCATCAGTATAAGACGAAAACTTTCTTTGTTATTCTTCTCTATATCTCCGGTATTTTTTGCTCGCGGGGCACACCGTTGAGAGGCCAAATCTCGCGGGGTACACCGCGAGGTGCACCACGGTGTGGAAGTGACGGCGTGCCTCGCGGGGTGGACATCAAATCTCGCGAGGCACACCGTCCCTCCTGCCCCGCGAGGCACGCCGTCGTCCACCTCGCGCTGCTCCCCGTCTAGAGGCTGCAGCTCGCGAGGTACCCCGTCTAAGTGTTCTACCCCGCGGTGTACCTCGCGGCGTACACCACGGGATTGAACGGTGTGCCCCGCGAGTAAAAAATACCGGAGACCGATTTGAATAGGAGAAGATTCCACTTAGTTACAGCTAAGTGGAATCTTCTACTACTTTTGTGTCTCAGAGACACTTTATCAAACACACAAAACAATAATGTCAAATAGTAATGTGAATACCATAGTTACGTTAGAGGATGTGCATTGGCCATAGAAGACTTCACTATCGCAGAGCATGCTTGCGGTTTTGCTATGTTTCCTTTGTGTCGGAATGATGATTCATTGATGTTTCTAGCGATCAATATGCTAAATCAGCATAAAATATAGTGTACTGTATGTAGAATCACTTTTGCAACCTTTCTGTCTTCACAGTTTGTTCACGAAAATATTCGTGGGCCACCACCTTTAAATAAATAAACCATTTTTAGCCTCACCTCTTTAAGTTCAATAATTTCCTCATTCTTTTCACGGAATTCACCATAGTAAAGTCCGTTAAAATACTCAGAGTGAAGTGAAAGGAACTAAATGGAAATTAAATTAAACCAAAATTTTAAAAATAATGAAAACCTCTTTGCTAATATCAATGATTGTCGAATCAACTTGAATCGATCCCGAATGAATATTATAAAGTGATTCCACTTTCGATAAAGGTCTTCAATTCACGAATTTTAATTATATTAATTTATATATTAATTATAATTCCAGTTAATTTGCTTCGTATTTGTAAAATTAAAGGCAATCGACCTATCGTAATACTAAATTTGAACCTAGAATATAGACGAATCTTAATTTCGGTAGCCATTTTCATCCATTTTTTTATGATATGATTCACGTTCAACTGAAATACATAATATAAACAAAATATGCAATACCCCACGGCTCTGTTCTACTTGTTCTTCTGTGTTCTTCGAGGGTCCCATCAAAGTTTACCGATCCCAAGAAAGTTTACGGGTCCCATACGAGTAGAGAATGCAGAAAAAGTAAGCAATCTAAGATTCTCTCAACTTTAGTCACGAATCTGTGCCCGTAATGGCAAGAATGAGTCCGTTTTATATGCCCATTTTTTTCATTTGTTATGAAAAGAGGAGATTGTAAATGCAATGTGTTGTTCAAATGTAGGTATAACCCCCCCCCGTATCCAATGGAAATATTTCCTTGGTTCACATTGCCAAAGAAATATTGTGATGTTCATTGAATATCGCCTATTATAATGTCCTATTGAAAACTTAATAGCCACATATGTAATACGGCTAAAATCTTCAATTTTGTAAGCAAAAACTGCTGTCAAATTCTCGCCGTATCATGGTGCATCTTTTTTGAAGGAACGCTACCGTAATCTACCGTAATCTTTATATATAAATCATTCTCTCCTACTGTATCGTCTTTGTTACAAACTGTATAGGCCATACCTCGGAACAGAGAGCAATCATGACATCATTTTCTTCGTCGAGATAGACATAGAGGAATGAATCAATACGAAGTCTCCAATCGGATCTCGAACCACTCAAAGGAAAACAACCCGAACAAATCTGAACAGAAAATACATCAGAAACGTAGGAAAATAGTTTAAGAAAGGGAGTATGATGAGGGAAATGAGAGAATTAAACAAAGAGATTTTTTCGACCTATCGACGAATTGTAAATCACAGTATTCTGGTCCAAGCCATTTTTCTTCCAAAGCAAGACAAAGGAGAGACCATTGTATTCGAGAGAGTTTGTATGTTGAGCGGTGGTTCTTGCTTTGAAAGTCATGAGAACGCTGTGAAATAAGGTACAAATATAGGTTAAATAAACCAACCTCATCTCCATTATTATCGATTACTTGAATGTCAACCACACATTCGTTACCAATCGATATTGGACTCTGAAACTGAAACTAAACGAACTAATCAATAATTATCTGATTGTTAACCTCGGAACTGAAGATAAGAGTGCCCGGCTTATTCTTAAACGACATTGACCTGCAAGAAAGTATAGGCATGATTTTATTTTATTTAAAAAATAAAAATAAAAATAACGTTACCAATCAGGAGCTGTCTGTTTGATGATTAGACTTCTCGAATTGGATGAGAGAAGAAGATAATCAGAGTCCGAATCAATTGATGCGCACATCTTAAATATAATATTGATTGATTTTTGTTTTAAAGGCACATCCCCTAATTTGAAATTCTCCGACCACTCTCTCGATTTCTTTGTGGACGATATGGGCCAGAGGGGAGAGTTAAGTTAAAATTAGCTTGGGGGTGTCTTTAAGATATAACGAACATCTTAGTTGGAGTGGATCGTTGCAGCCATCATAAACTATCATGAAATGAATTTCGGATGAATTTGAATTTGATTAGAAAAAATATATAATTCATACAGTATGTCATCAAACACTTATCGATCGATTATTTTAGTCACATTTCCTAGCTAGGATATACTGATGGAATAGAACAAAAGAAGAATAGAAAAACACCATCGTCATAAGTATTACGAGAGTAAGATGTTTACTCTTTCTATGATAAATCGAATAGCATTCCAATCATTACTGCAATAAACAAAAACATTTATAAAGAAGTGGATTAAAGTGCAACGTAAGATCAACAAAACAACGATTAGAGCAAAACAGAGCATAATATATTATAGAATTAAAACTGTCCGAACAATACAAATTCCGCTATTTGCTGAGCAATATTCAGACTCCGCCCACTTCTTCGCGCGACATACCATTTTCTCTAGTTTTATCGAAGTTTATGGCGTTTCCTCATAATTTCACAGGACTTTCAATAAAAATAAAATTATATGCATTGAAAAAACGTTCGCAAAAACCTTTCGAAAATTGGAGTGCGTTTTTCTCAACGGTGGAGAAGTTTACTATATTCGGCATTTGGCACGGTGTGTGCAAAACTTTTGTAATTCTATAATACCACGCGTGTCGCGTAAGAATCGAATAAAATTAGGGGGTCGTTGGCACATTTTCTGACCCCACATATTATTTCATTTTTTGGTAGTCCACATGGTCCCTAAGACGGGTGCACGAGCTTTTTTTGCATATCTTCATTTTCGGCGTCGAGAGACGCCGTCAAACTTTTTTGACGCCGAAATTGGCAAACTTTGGAGCTCTGTAGCTCTTCGGGGAGTGGTTTTGGTATCGAGCTATTAACAGAAGAATTTACTGGAATGACCAGGAGAATACATCTGCATTATTGGCCGACCGCTATTTTTATTAGTATTTTTGTAAATCGATGTTATTGATTTATGCAAAACACAAATCGAAGCCAAAGGTTTTCAATAGCTCAATCGATAGAACTCGACGCTAGCATTTCAATGGTATGCTGAACGTTTTTGTGTGTGGTTGCGCTCGAAAATTATGAGCATTTCAAGATTTTCTTAATTGAGAAATTCGTGTGGTTTCCTACACAAACCATCCGGATTGGTTGGTGAACTGATCTATCATACGCCTTCTCAACTACCTTTATAGTGTAGTGGATAAGGTGTCTGCTTATTCTTTTGACTGTCAGGGGTTCGATCCTCCTTGCCGCAGTTTTCTTTTGCTGATTAAATGGCTGTCGCATGTCTTCGAGAAAGCTCAGTCAGATGGCTCAGTCTAGGACACGAAGATGACTTCATTATGATGGTAGTCGAGGAAGAGTGTTATAAAATATTTCTGTGAATTTTAACCCTCTTTCTTGTCATATTGTAATTTGCATGTATAGCGATTAATATTTATCGATTGGTTATGAATGAGGAATCAAATTATGGAAATGAAACTTCGAAAGTTATTAAAAATATCTTGGATATGTACTAGAACAACATTAAAACTAGCTAAAATGGGCGAATTGGTCACACGAGGCGCGTAAGTGGGTAGATCATTGGCTGCGTCACTCTCCTCTCGTGCGATCACACGCGATGAAAATCTTGAAATGCTCATATCTTTCGAGCGCAACCACACACAAAAACGTTCAGCATACCATTGTAATGCTAGCGTCGAGTTCTATCGATTGAGCTATTGAAAACCTTTGGCTTCGATTTGTGTTTTGCATAAATCAATAACATTGATTTACAAAAATACTAATAAAAATATCGGTCGGCCAATAATGCAGATGTATTCTCCTGGTCATTCCAGTAAATTCTTCTGTTGATGACTCAATACCAAAACCGCTCCCCGAAGAGCTACAGAGCTCCAAAGTTTGCCAAATTCGGCGTCAAAAAAGGTTGACGGCGTCTCTCGACGCCGAAAATGAAGATATGCAAAAAAACTAGTGCACCCGTCTTAGGGACCATATGGATTACCAAAAAATGACCTCTGCTCATTTTCGATTTTTTCAATGTGCCACCGTTTATTCGATTCTTACGCGACACGCGTGATACATGGGTTGGAAGGAACTTAAGATAGCACAAAAATCAGTACAGCTTTATAATAATTGAATTGTAACGTAAAATAACAAAGAAAAAATGCAATGGTAATATGAAGATCGGGAACAATTACAAATTATTTGATCGTAGTTGATAGAATAAGTGGTTCGAGGAAATGCAGTAATTCTCGAATGATTTAACAATGCATTGATCAGGATAACATAATAATCTAGATCTAACTGTCGAACAGTTTTATCACTCCAGTATTATCACGATGGTAGTAGGGGCATTCAGGTTTGTGATACTGTCTGCCTGAAGAAAAGTGGTCGATATGAATGAATCAAAAAATATAATCGATATAAGGAGAAAGTACCTCCTATATCCATTTGATCATATTGCGCAGGGACAAAATTCCAGATCATATGAGGTGAATCAATCGGAACAACGACACGTTGTACTGTGTGAGGAGTAGCACTCGCATGATTTGTGTAGAACTCCAGAACATACTCTTGATAGTGTCCCTAAAAGAGGCTTTTTTAAAAGCGGAACTTAAATATGAATGTGCGCTATAGTGGAGAACGACAATTTCTAATCTTTCCTTAATTTATTCAATTAATGTTTCAAGCAAATTAACTGAGAGATTGCCGAGTATATTTGAGCAGTGTAGTTATGAAAAAACTACTCCGGTATTTTTGCTCGCGGGGCACACCGTTGAGAGGTCAAATCTCGCGGGGCACACCGCGAGGTGCACCACGGTGTGGAAGGGACGGTGTGCCTCGCGGGGTGGACATCAAATCTCGCGGGGCACACCGTCCCTCCTGCCCCACGGGGCACGCCGTCATCCACCTCGCGGGGCTCCCCGTCTAGAGGCTGCAGCTCGCGAGGTACCCCGTCTACAGGTTCTACCCCGCGGTGTACCTCGCGGCGTACACCACGGGATTGAACGGTGTGGCCCGCGAGTAAAAAATATCGGAGAAACCAACATTTCTCCGGAACGTTGTGTCAAAATATCAATTGTGTATTTTGTAGATCATGTATTTTCATTTATGTAATCACTTTTTATATTTTCAAAACATTTAATGTTCCAACTTACTTGAGTCGCAGTTTTCCATAGTTGTAGTTCCTGAGTCTGAAATCATGAAGATAACAGCAATATAAAGGTAAGCTGCACAAACCACAACGGCATGTTTCTTAGTGAGATCCCGATTTGTCTCAGTTAATTTATTTGAATTTTCCTTGGCTATCTTCGCAAGTATCGATGTCCGCTAAAAAACACATTGAAGTGTAAAAGATAAGATTAAAGATCGGTGAATATTTTTTTTAAACCTCGTTTTCGGTATACGATGTGCTCGAGGATTTTTCATTCTTTTGAGCTACGCGCTTAGACAAAAAATAAAAGGCTTCTTTCCCTAGCAGTTTCGAAAACCGCGCCAGATGCCTACATTTGGCATAATTCGTTCATGGTTTAGTCAATCAAAAAGGAGAGTAAATATAGAAGAACTAATCAATGAATAATTCAATAATCTATGTTCACATTCGTTACTAAAGTGAGAACTAAGAAATATTTTTGAAAATTAGCTGAACATTCTTTAATATAAGAAAAACTCACATTAACCAGCTTTAGCGCTGTAGTTTTGTCGACAAATGGAATGATTTGAGCAGTGATATCGAGTATTTCACTAACATCAGTTACGAAACTAATAATGTGAACCTGCAAAAAATGAAGATTTTAAAAGTATTTTTTTTCATGTTATACATAAATTTATCCTCCATTATTTGTGTCTTTAATGACACTCTCGAGGCAATTTGAAACACTCCGCTCTGGCCACACTCTCTCGCTTTATTTGTCTACGACATAGGTCGAATAGCTAGGTTCTTGCTTTTCAAAATGCGGTCAGGATTTTCGATTTTATGGAAAATTTTTGGTCAGAATGCGGTCTGATTTTTCGATTTTTTCAGAAACTTTTGTCATTTTCAAGCGGAATATGCAATGAAAACATTGGCATCCATACACCAAAAGAAAGAGCATGTCAAATACTATTTAAAAAATCTGACGTATTTTGAAATGTAATATAGAACTGTGTTTAAAATTAATAAATTCATTGCAGTTGTAAATCACTGCAATATTATGTGTCAATGGTTATGCGAATTGTAGTGTATGGTGCGTGGTGTGCCACTCTACTGCGCACTACTGCGTGGAATGCCACACAACGCAGTTGATAACAGCCTGCAAACCCATCTTTTTTGCAAAATGCGGTCAGGTTTTACAAAAAAATCCCAAAATGCGGTCAGGCTTTGTACCTTGGGACATACTTTTCGACCTACGAGAGTGTGGAGAGTGAAAATAGTTTGGGGCATGCCTTTAAAACATACCAAAAGTTCTTCAGACTTGACTCGATCGGCCATCACTAAACCTTCGACAATATTCGCGTTAGTGATCTCCGTCTTGAGAAGATATGATAGAGTGGAATTACGAATTATCGGAACGATAAATCGATCAGAGAAATTCAATTGATTGAGAGCCGTGGGTACTGTAATTAAATAGATTAGTGAACCAAAGATCGTTTACTAGCGCGTGAAACATAAAAGGCATGAACCAACGGGGAGTGATCTACACGGCAATCAGCATGGTAGTAATTTCATATTTTCAAAAAATATCCATTTTATTGATTTTTCCATGGCATGAAGGGAAACATTTTCCGTCTGGTCTTACAAGTCTATTTTTTTAATTTCCAAATCGATAAACATCAACTTTTGAAATTAGATTCTTACTAATAAGTCGAACATTTTTTTCAATATCGTTAAGTAGATCTGTCCCCGTAGTTTCCTACCCTGTCTGTGTCACTCCCTAGTTAGTGATCACTTTGAAGATTGGTACAATATCGTTTGTTGTTATCGCGGATCTCATGTTAAAATGTATGAAAATGAGACCCTTTTGCGATCGTTTTAAATTTTTTTCTCCGGATGGATGATACTTGTTGCATTAATCATAATGAGGGAAAGGAGAAGGCCTAAAAACTTGTTTTCGCAAAATTGGAATATAAATGGGAAAAGATAACAAGATTTCGAATTGTAATAATATTATAATTATATAACTATGAATATATACCATCAGGGTATGATAGATTGCTTCGATGTAATAATTGAACGAACGAAATAAAATGGTCTGGTTCGATCTGAAAAAATACATATTTGATGTTTCATCACAGACTTTATTACAGGCTTGTTTATTTATTTAAATAAATAAACCATTTTCTACTCTCACCTCTTTAAGTTCAATAATTTCATTATTCTTTTCTTCGAATTCACCATAGAAAAGTCCGTTAAAATACTTGGAGTGAAGTGAAAGAAACTGAACAAAAATTAAATTACACCTAAATTAAAAAAAAAAGAAAACCTCTTTGCTAATATCAACGATTGTCGAATCAACTTGAATCCTTCCCGAATGAACAGGATAAAACGATTCCAGTTTTGATAAAGGTCTTCAATTCATTAATATGTATTATAATTCCATTTAAATTCCATTCAAAACCTATCATAATACTAAATTTATACCTCGAATAAAGACGAATCTTCATTTCGTTAGCCATCTTCATCCATTCTTTGTTGATATGATTCATGTTCAACTGAAATACATAATACACTCACAGAATATTCCCAAACAAATAAGGCAATAACCCCTTGTTAGTGTACCCGCTCTTGTACTGCAAAACCGAACGTCTACTTCACCGACTTTACCTTTTCTTTAACTCTACTTCAAGTGAAAATACATTTGATGAAAAACATTACAGTATATACACCACTTGAAGTAGACCTACGTCTAACTTGAAATAAACAAGTGAACGTCAGGAGCACACTTCATGTTTTGAAATATGAAAGAAATATTACCTTGGTGCACCTTGTCAAGGAAATATTTCACTGTTCACGGTTTAGCTAGCGACATATTAATATATTGATAAATATTTATTATTATTACAGGTGATATACCTCGGAACAGACTGCAATCATGACATCATTTTCCTCTTGGAGATATAGATAGAGGAAGGAATCAATACGAAGTCTCCAATCGGATCTTGAACCACTCAAAGGAAAACAACCCGAACAAATCTGAACAGAAAATACAATAGAACCGTTCGAAAAATAGTTAGAGAAAAGGAGAATGATGAGGGAAATGAAAGAATCAAACAAAGAGATTTTTCTAGTAACATATGCATATATTTGAAAAGTACAAATTGGAATTGTCTGTATGCACGTGTTCGCATCCGACGAACGGCCAAATTGCGGCCGCAGATTGGCCGTCCATCCGTTACGGACGCTTGCATGCATGTTATAATTAAAATTAGAAAATCTCAGAGTAAATATAAAAAGATGTTATATGAAAGAAGTGTGTAAAATATAAAAATCCTAAGATACGATCATAAGTATACCGATAAATGTGATGTAATAAACCAACCTCAACTCCATTATTATCGATTACTTGAATATCAGCCACACATTCATCACCAATCGATATTGGACTCTGAAAATTAATGAAGTAATCAATAATTCTCTGAATGATCGAAGTAGGATGTCGAGTGAAATGAGAGGATCAAACTAACTAAAGGGGATGGTCGCAACTGGTCCTGGCCATATGAGATGACAATAACATGACTAGGATCACTTTTCGATGCTGATTACGAATCCGTATTCAGAAAATGCCTAATCGACCTCTGTTCCGAGAAAACATAACATAATTTATCAGGGGATTCCGTTCCTCTCGGAGTCGGAGTCGGAGGAGTCGAGGGGATACGTGTTCCGAGAAAATGGGTATTGAAATTTGGCTTGTTATTATAATTAGAAAAGTCGTTTAGTTTCCTTCACAAACTATCTGGATTGCATCGGAAAGATCCGGCAATGTAAAGTAAACTATTGCGAGAGTTTATAGATGAGTTCACCAGCCCACCCGGACGGTTTGCGCACACGAATTTCCGAATTAAAATATCGATTTCCTCGAAAATCAGGTCGATTAGGAACTTTCTGAAAGCGGATTCGTAATGAGCATAGAAAACTGATCCTAGTCATGTTATTGCCATCCCAGATCGGTCTCTTTGGAGAACCCTAATGGCGACCCAGCTGACATAAAAGTTGTTGTTATCTAATGTAATGTCTCTGAATGTTAACCTCGGAACGGAATATAAGAGTACCCGGCTTATTCTCAAACGACATTGACCTGTAAGAAAGTATAGGCATGATCTGTTTTTAATTTATTTTGAATTTATAAAATTAAAATTTGATAACGTTACCAATCAGGAGCTGTCTGTTTGATGATTAGACTTCGCGAATTGGATGAGAGAAGAAGATAATCAGAGTCCGAATCAATTGATGCGCACATCTGAAATAGAATATATTCATTTTTCTTTTAAGATATAAACGATATCATCATAGTTGGAGGGGACCAACACAGGATTATAAAATATCACGAAATGGATTCCGGAACGTTTTGAGCCGCCACATTTACTTTGCGCGCCAAAGTGGTACATTTCGTTATATACCTGTACTTGCATAATTTTGGAGTGTCCTTGGTCTTCAGTGGTAAACAATGATGGTCAATCGGTATACGGTAAGAAGTTAACAAAGCCATCATTAACTACCGTACCGTTTACAGTAATTTTATGGCCCATCAGGGTATTTTTTCTCGAAGCACAACACTCTACAACAACCGCACAAGTAGCGAAATGTTGCACGCGCAAGGCAAATTTAACGACGCATTAAAATTTGAGAAGTACAACAATGTAAAGAATGATATAGACAGCTAGGGAATCTCTCGATATACGTGGACGTGGACAGAGGCAGAGTGACGAGAGAGTGAATAGATCAGAGAGACAGTGTGGTCTCATCTTACACGTTGACATAGTCTAATCAATATACATAGGGAATAGAGATGATTGATTCACTTAGGAATAGGTAGGATCTGAGACAGTTATGCCATGAAACACTTAACGATTTATTATCTTAGTGAGTTCCCCAGCTATGTTGGTATAGAACTAATAAGAAAATACCAGTATGACGAGAGTGAGATGTTAACGCTTATTATGATAAATAGAGTATCTTTTCATTTATTACAAAAATCAAATTAAAAACATTTATAAAGAAGCAGAATAAAGAACTACGTAAGAAAAACAAAACAACGATTAGTGCAGAACAACAACAACAAATTGAATGCATGAAAGGTACACCCCCGAGCTAACTTAAAACTCTCTGCTCTGGCAACACTCTCTCGCTGCGAGAGAGTATTGCCAATGCGGCCTTGGGCGTGTCTTTAGTAAGCGATACTGAATGCAATACGTTAGAGATAGCAAGTCGTTGTTGAGCGTATGAAAATCAGCAATAACTATGTCTTGTTTTGCATAGTTCACAAATGTAAAATCTCATTTGAATACGCCGAAGGTCAAACGGGTTTACTGTGAGGAAGTGGAGAGGGAAAGAACGAAGATGAATCGCTCCTCGCTCACTCCATACACCTCTTTGGCATTATGTTAACTGAATTCGCCATGCCAAATTACATATGAGGCCGTTTGTGTAAGAGTCGAACAAGGGTTGGCACAGGCCAAAAATTTTGATACCCTCAAAACTTGTGTATAGGGGTTATCGACCATGCTGATTAAGATATGCATAGTCATTTTGGCTCCAGAGGTCCCGCAACGCCTGGGCGGGATTACGGTAAGATCGCGTTTTCAGGCCATTCTCGGTCCATGGAAGTGCTAGAGGTATGAAAATTGGGCCCCTAATACAGAATTCGATGGCGATGATGGCTGTCTACTTCATTTGTTTTGAAAATTTTCCAAAAGGTCACAACTGGAAATTTTGATGGAGACGTTTGCGCCCCAGACGAGTATGACAGTTCGAACCGGCGTGATGAGAGGATCACAACGATATATTATGAGCCCATATCTCCATTGCCATCTCAATATTGCCTCGATATAGTGATATGCAAAATCACGAGGAGTTGTCTGCGTCTCTCTATTCCGCGCGCTCTCTCGGCACTCTCTCATTTCGCCGCGCTCTCTCGAGATGCGAGAGAGCGCGCGGAATTGAGAGAGTCCTCTTGTTTACCTCTTTCGCATATCACTATATCGAGGCAATATTGAGATGGCAATGGAGATATGGGCTCATAATATATCGTTGTGATCCTCTCGTCACGCCGGTTCGAACTGTCATACTCGTCTGGGGCGCAAACGTCTCCATCAAAATTTCCAGTTGTGACCTTTTGGAAAATTTTCAAAACAAATGAAGTAGACAGCCATCATCGCCATCGAATTCTGTCCTAGGAGCCCAATTTTCATACCTTTAGCACTTCCATGGACCGAGAATGGCCTGAAAACGTGATCTTACCGTAATCCCGCCCAGGCGTTGCGGGACCTCTGGAGCCAAAATGACTATGCCTATCTTCATCAGCATGGTCGATAACCCCTATGCACAAGTTTTGAGGGTATCAAAATTTTTGGCCTGTGCCAACCCTCTCCCAGATTTGCCCGACTCTTACACAAACGGCCTCATATGTCAAGCTGAAAAAAAAGTTTTAAATTTGCTCCAGACTGAAGCAGGTTACGGTCAAGACTATCAGCGTATAGGGAGAGGGAGAGGGAGGGGGGAACGGGAGGGAGGCGTAATCTATCCATTGTGCCTCTGTAGGGCCAGAGCGAATCGGTGTATCTTTATTCGTACGTTTACACTTGTTAGATTACTCAAGAAGAATTGAAACGAGTTACGGAGAGGCAACTACGGTAGTCGACCCTAGTTACAGTCGTCTCTGAGTGTTTATCAAAAACCAAAATGAAAAAAACTCAGCAGACAACTGATTTCGCACATCGATTAGATATACAGTCCCGCACGTTCGCGCTCCCTAAACGCGGCCCCCGCGGCCCGGGGGGGGCGCGTTTAGGGAGCGCGAACGTGCGGGACTGTACTCGTGACTGGGGGTTGAGAGAGGGTTGGTGAGCATGGACATTACAGTCTGATAATTAAAATTGATTTAAATTGTGATTTTAAACAAGTTATGCGCACATACAGACTAATTGTTATAGCTATTTCTGCTGATTTTGATCAAAATTCAATTTTTTTCGAATTTTTAAAATTGTGATAATATTTCAGTACTGACTTTTACAATTTAAATTCACACGTTGAAATGCATGAACTCCCTCTTGTATATAGTCTTGTAAGTAGTCAAACGAGTGCTCAAAGCGCGTTCAATCAAATGCATTTACTGTGGCCCATGTACAGATAGCTCTTGACTTGGAATTCACTAAGTTTGTTAATTCACAAACTTTTCTTAAATATTTTAATTCTGAGAAGAAGAAAGAGATGAGATGACGATGAGTGAAGAATCTAAGGTGAACATTGATTGATTGATTGATTGATTGATTGATTGATTGATTGATTGATTGATTGATTGATTGATTGATTGATTGATTGATTGATTGATTGATTGATTGATTGATTGATTGATTGATTGATTGATTGATTGATTGATTGATTGATTGATTGATTGATTGATTGATTGATTGATTGATTGATTGATTGATTGATTGATTGATTGATTGATTGATTGATTGATTGATTGATTGATTGATTGATTGATTGATTGATTGATTGATTGATTGATTGATTGATTGATTGATTGATTGATTGATTGATTGATTGATTGATTGATTGATTGATTGATTGATTGATTGATTGATTGATTGATTGATTGATTGATTGATTGATTGATTGATTGATTGATTGATTGATTGATTGATTGATTGATTGATTGATTGATTGATTGATTGATTGATTGATTGATTGATTGATTGATTGATTGATTGATTGATTGATTGATTGATTGATTGATTGATTGATTGATTGATTGATTGATTGATTGATTGATTGATTGATTGATTGATTGATTGATTGATTGATTGATTGATTGATTGATTTTTATTGATTAATTTTTATTGATTAATTTTGATGGATATGAGTTACCTAATCATTTCTATATAAGTGCAATAAACCTATTTTGGCTTTTTGTACGTTTAATAGATTTGTATGTTCGCATGGTTTATTTATTTCCTTTTGATGCTATGCTCGTCTAATAATAGTTTCCAAGTTGATGAATTGAATCATTATAGATTATTATATTATTAACACTTCACCTATCACTTCTGTCGCACCTTTTTTTATATATTTGCCTCTAAGAAGGTTCTTAGCTGTCCTCAAATCACGGGTGTATCAAATATACAAATAAATAAATAATTTCTTTCTTTATTTATTTCTTTATTCCATCAAATATAATGATAAAAGGTGATGTGTATAGAACAGAATAGGGATAGATGGATTTCCGTCGCATAAGGCGATTTCGGTTTTGGCTCGGTGGCAGTTTTTAAAGGATGGGGGTTTAGGGTCGAATTCGAGAAACTTTAATGATGAGGTTGGAAAAATTAATGATGAAAAAAATAAATGAATGATTCAGGTGTCGTCTGAGTGATTGGGTTGAGGAGATGTGGAATCACGAACCCGAAGCCCGTTCCAGTGTCCCATGTATGGTGGAGAGAATGGAAACGATGAGATTGAGTGCCCGGGGGCACTATCGGAGCCACGCCCACTTCCGGTTGAACCGATGGAAGCACCACTACCTGTAGGAGATGATCATGGTCATGCTGATGATGCTGCTGTTCAACTACTGAATGAGGACAATGATGAGTGCGTTGAGGATGATGAGGAGAGAGAGAGTTTTGAGATGGGTTACGGTAGTCATCGATTTGTTGGTCATGGTTACGGTAGTATTTGGTTACGGTAGTTATCGATTTGTTATGCATGATTACGGTAGTTTGGTTTTCATATTAGCTAATAGGCTTTCGTATGGCTATTATCACGGGTCTCCGGTAAAATTGTAGCATACCCTGCCACTAGGAAAAATTTTTTGTCTCCGATTTCAATGAAAGTCGGTCAGTGGGTATAGTTGGGGGTCATGAGAAGGCCTAGCCACTTGATTTGACCAAAATTGCAAATTATCGATTTTTCTGTTATAAAAGCAAGCAAGCAATATGCAATTCAGCATCACTGATCGAAAACGAGGGATGTAGACAAGTCATTGTCCTCATCCGTGAACAGAGTGCTCATCTCGGTTTTCATCCAGTTGTAGATTGCATCGTAGGAGATAGTCAGATCATCCTCATGTACTTTCACTTCATCCTCAATTCCTCCTCCCTCCTCATCGTAGTCCTTCTCCTAGTCATTGATGAAATCCATGTCCTGAGCCACATCTCTCTTGGATCTTGTGGTGCTCTTCAGCTTCTTCTCTGTCTCCTCCTTCTTCTTCGCTAGCAGAGTCCGAATGCAGTTCTTGATCTGATCGTGTGACATTCGGTTAGCGGGCACACAGCGTTTCGAGAGCGCTCATGGTGTAACAGAGAAAAAGGTAGAGCGAAACAGAGAGAGTGCACGCAAAAGTGAGAGACCCAGATGACGGGAGTACACCACGGTGCAGTCATACCGTAATTTTTTTGGCATTTTGCCAAAAATTCAATGCGCGCTCTCACTGTGTTATAGATACGCTGTGCGGGCATGATGTCCGTTCTGACCATCATTCTCTTCTCGACTTCTTCTGCTCTCAGCTTGTTCTTGGCTGCGTAGAATTCCTCGAAAAGATCGACCACCATCTGATTGGACATAGGGTCGTAGAGGGCGCTCTTCTTCCGAATGCGAAGTGCCCATCCCGTTGGTCACGGATGCTTCGGTGCCTTCTCGTATTCCTTGAACGATTCCGATAGTGGACCTATTCCGACTCCTTGCTGGACCTCCTCGAGCATTCTCTTATACAGTCCCAGAGCGAAATCCATCATCGATACTCTCTCCGAGCTCAGAAAGATAGCCATTTTCTCTGTCGCTTTGCAAATTTTTGGGTTGAAAAAAGAGAAGAAATTGGGAATGGAGACAGTAAAGTGTGCATTAGATGATCAGATCAGTAAATGAAATAAGTAATGAAATAAGTAAATGACAATAACTGGCATGAAACAGCTGACAAAATCGGCGTTGATGAGATTTTCCTCGAAATTATTATCACCGCAGACACAAATTTTTTTTAGTTGAGTGTGACAGCGTCAAACAGCCAGCCGCGCCCCCGAAACGCGACATGATGCGGCCCGCCGCGGCCCGCTGCGTGCCGCATCATGCCGCATCGATGAATAAAATTTTTTCTTCAAACATTTAATTGGTTTCGATCGTTGCATCATCATGTCCGCACTCTTATTTGACGATGCAACGATCACAACAAATGAAATGTTTGAAACAAATTTATTCATAGATGCGGCATGATGCGGCACGCAGCGTGCCGCGGCGGGTCCAACCTGCCGCGTTTAAGGAGCTCGAACGTGCGACGCTGTCCACACTCAACCAAAAATTTTGTTTCTGCGGTGATATTTATATTATCTGATAATACAACGATCACAACCAAGGCGGCATGATGGGGCACGCAGCGGGCCGCGGGGGGGGGGGGGGCGCGTTTAGGGAGCGCGAACGTGCGGGACTGTACTTTACTGATTCGGGGAGTTAACATCCATATACGAAAAACTGATAAAGATGGTTTGATAAAAGATCAATTTAACAATTTATTGCGATATATTTATCTGAATCGAAAGCAAAACGAAAGCGCCCAGATGACAATTACGAATCTTTCAAACAACTGTGTAGGTAACTGTGGCGTAGGTAACGACCAAGTGCCACATTCGTCAGTGCTCATCTTGTTCCAGCATTCCCTTGTCTGTGTATAAATAGGAGAGGACCAATACTAGAACCTTGAGGAACTCCTGAGATAACAGGGGCAGGAGGAGAGAATACATTATCAATGAAAATGGACTGTGTACGACCGAACATGTAGGATCTAAACCAAGCAACAATATGATCAGAAAAACCTATTTTGGAAAGAAAATCTATGATCAATACTATCAAACGCCTTTGCGTAATCGAAATATATGGAATCAATAGAGAATCCTCTAGATAAATCGGATAAATAATTGGTATAAGTTTCGACTAGTTGGGTCGTTGTAGAGCGGTAATTACGAAAACCAGCCTGATGAGAATCAAGAATATCATGATCATCAAGATACGAGACAATACAATCGATTAAAATTATTTCAAAGATTTTTGATGATGTGGCCGTTAAGGAGATGGGTCTAAAATTACTAATATTATTATTTCTAGGCTTCTTGGGAATCGGTTTAACTATGGCGGTTTTCCAGGCCAGGGAAACAGTAGACGTAGTAAGAGACTGATTAAATATAATTGTGAGAGGAGGGGCAACAATGGAGGTCTTACACTTAAGATATACAAGATTAGGTATGGCATCAGGAGAGGTATTGTTCTTGGGAACTAAGCTAGATATTGCGGACAAGATTTGTGCTGGGCTTATATAGGGTAGATCAAATGAATATGTTTCCTGAATTAGTTTAGGGAGTGGGGACAATTGGGGAGGGGTTTGAACGCTGGCAAAATATTCAGAGAAAGCATTTGCCTTAGCTTGACTATTTGACAATAAATTACTATTTAAATCAACAACACCAGAAACATCAGAGTTAGACGATTTGAGACGACTTTTACATAAATTATAGAATGACTTTGTATTGGGAGAGTGGATAGGTTTGAGCTCTAAATCACATTCAAATTGACGAAGAGATCTATTAAAATTATTTCTAATATTGGTCGTTAGAACGGAATTAGGGGCTTCTGAATCTCCAACAGACTCCGGATCTAGCCCTGGCTATGCCATATCGAGTACTACTGATTCTACATCTGCAAAATCAACTGACAAAGAATTGAGCACCGGAAACTTTAATACAATTCATTCCATGGACCATGCTCCAGGTTTGTCAGAACCGGAAACAACAGATTCGATTTCAAGCAATTCCGAGACTAATCCGGCAATAGTCATAAGTACCATTTCATTCTGTTCCCATAAAACAACTACATAGCTCTTTTTTGGAATGTCTGATTTTGAGAACCTACCTTTCATAGGTTGTCTAAAATTATAGTTCCACCGCAGGACGCTTTGCAATGTATGCAGAAAACTTTCTGCAGAGGTCTACTCGATGTACGCTTAAACTTGCACTTATGGATCACGTCTTTTCTTTCTCTGACCGCTCTCACACTTCCTCACACTCTCTCATATCTACACAGTCGACTTTCCTAAACGAGGCACGCTTGATTCATGCCGTATTACACCCCACAGTTGTTTGAAGTTAATAAAGATTTCGTTTTTATGTACTGTAGTTGTGAGCTCTTGTGAGGATTTTCTCCACAAGTAATCAATACCGTCTTTATCTTTTCTTATTATGCATCTTTCAACAATTCAAAAATAGGAACATAAGGAGATAGAGGAACATAAGGGATGGAGGACAGCTCACATGAAATCAATCGATATTGCCTTTATTACACCAAATCAGTAAAACATACACAATCATAGGAGAAATCGATATAGGGGTCAATCATCGAATCGATCAATAAATCGATGTAATGAATAATCTACGAAGGATCAATCAATAAATGGTATACTCATACAGTATACGGGGGTGGCAACAGTTTTCACTAGGAATACAACAGCAATCAACAATTCTGACAAAAAATGAGAGCAAACGCTTTGTTTCGATGTAAAAATATTTGGGTACTCTGAAGAGTAGTCTAGAATGAGGCAAAATCAGGCAATATCTTACAGCTTGAAGTCATTTGAGTAATAGAACGTTTTCCAGAATTTGGATCTATTCCGACAATATTTACAGCATGGAAAGATGACTACGAAGGCTACGATTGATCGATAGTTTGATCGACGAGACACTGGTAGACCATCCAGTAGATCGCCTGTAATTTATTGATTGCTGAAATTACGGTTTGGTTTTGCTGTATCAATAAACAGTGATAGCTATTGATTCGTTTACCGTATGAAAACGTAAACCACGACAGTTACAGTAATCCAACAATAAAGACTAAATCTTATACAGTTACAGTAGCGTAGTGAGTACAGTTGCTGTAGGTAATCCACTACTATTCACAGGTACAGTAACCCTGCAGTACGAGAGATACGGTACTCACTCTTGAATTCATCGATTTCTCATCCCTCTCTTATAGGTTGAGTGTTCAATCTGTAATACACAACAACATTAATATTGCAGCCATCTTCTCTACAGTGCACTACCGTAGGCCTCTTCTCGACGGTATATTATTAAACTCCCTTATCTAATACAGAATACCACAGTCTACCGTATTCTATCTATGTGCTAGTCTATCGTATTCTACCATAGTCTACAGTGTGCACAAACTCACCCTCAGCATTGATGGCAGATCTGTTTGTGTGGGAATTCTCGTTTTGGATGGGTGCGACGATGTTCAGCTGGTGCTCATGGCAGTCGAATGTTCACACGATTATGAGTGTTCCACAGCCACAGCTACTATGCCATCTGAGAATTTATCGATCGATTGAAAAGAATATTGATTGATTTATTGATCGATAAATTTATCCAAAAATGCAATTCGATGTTCAGCTTTCAATAGATCATTGCTTCATAACTAAAAATAATCTGTAGCTTATGCACCGTTACAGGTCTCCGACGTTGGGCGGAGGGGGTTGCGGCGTAGGCATGTAAAGCAAATGTAACGGTGCATTAGTCATTTGAGTCAATCGATAAACCAATTAACAATAAGAATCAAATTATCGATTCTAAACGCATATGCATAAAAATATTTTTAAAATCTGTCAAAATCAGCCCACCTGATATTGTGTTTGATGGCCTCCTTGTCAAAGTTGGGACCGCATACTCTCCACACGAAAGGAATCGAACGATGAAGTGAAGGGAGTGCCGAGTACCGCGGTAACATCTTATTTATTAATTCCATCAAATATAATGAGAAATAAGGGCAGAAAAGGGGCTGAAGTAGTGTCGAATAATGACGTCATCAGAATATAAGACCAAAAGTCCAAAGATTGAACACTGGCAGAACTACTCGCCGTACCAGTCGTGAGGTATTCCTCAAATATGCTTGACCAATTAAAAAAAAATCCATAGTTTCATGTTATCTACAGTATTCAGCCCACTCCTACCGCATCTATCACATCGTGGCATTCAAACCACTCACTATATCGTTCCATCTTGTGCCGCTTCGACAGTGATGGCGTGCGCCAGCGTCCATAGCTGTATCTGAAAGAAATCACAACATGGTACTCAGTCAGTGAGCGTGGTACTCAGCTACGCAGCCAAACACTACCGTCTCAGATTCGGTTTGCTTCCTCGACAGACCAGCCATGAGATCTCAGCAGGCAGTGGACAGCCAAGTTTAGATTGGAGAGATTTTACCTGAAATTCGAATTCTGATTAATATCTTCCCTTTCGCATCTTCTCTCACCATCTCCCTCTTTCTCTATCATGTTCTAACCACGAATTCTTCCCACGCCGTGAGTGATCGTTCTTTGATCAGAGCACAGACTGTGTAGATATGAGAGAATGTGAGGAAGTGAGAGAGAGGTGAGAGAAAGAAAGACATCATCCATAATTGTTTACTAATCGGTCCAATCGGTTCTCTCCTGTCTCGGTTTCTTCCCGCCTTTTTTCACTATGATATTGTCCCTGTGATTTTTTTTCTTCTGCTTCTACTTACAAATTTCCTCCCAATCCATATCGATTAGACGCGTCATATGTACATGTTTATGTGCGAGATCAGACTATGCTCTCTTCTATCCTCACACTCTCTCTTCACATATTCTCTAATTTGGCATTGTTTAATAATGTATTGATATATTGATTGAATAAGATCAAAGATCAAAGACCATTTGCTCGATCCCTTGACCATAATAGCAAATGTGCATTTGAAACAAGACTACAGACGTGACCCTCGATGTTTTCGTAATCGAATCGAGATAGACAGCGTTATCGATCGATTGCAAGGGAACAGAGTAGGGGACAAGAGCGGGTGATCTACCCTCTCGCTCCGATCAATCGACCTCAGTCTCTATCTTCTATCTTCTCTCTATCTCGATCTCCTTCCCAGTCTCGTTCATAGCTGTTGTTTGTCTGATTGTTGTTCATGCTCGCGTGTTTGATTTGCTAGTGGTGTATAGGTTTTCTTGGTAGTTCTCAAGCGACTTCATTGCTAGGCCACTTTGTTTTAAGCTTAGATTAATGCATGTTAGGCAGTATTTCATTAAATGTGATATTGATTTCGGTAGATCACTCGTTCATAAATATTATTGATTTCTTTTACACGTATACTTGTGTCACCCACATCCACATCTCGCCTAATTGTAAGTATCTTTGACGTTTACAGTGCCTCCTTTCCCATCCACACTCGATCTTCACACGCCCCCACCGTAGATGGCCCATCCTGTTGAGCCGGAGTTTGGTCGTCACGGAGAGTACAGTACTGGAAGAACTGCTGTTGAGGTTTGATCTTTGATCTTTGATCTTCTTGATCTTAAATAACTTTGATTTTCGCTCTGTATCACAAACCATCAAATCCTTTTTTGATTCGTCAGCATTCTCAAAATCGATTAGCAATTATTGATTAGTAGCTAATTATTGATTTATCTACTATTTCCAGGCATTCCGTCAGGGTGCCTACACTAGACCCACCAACATGTACCATGGCAACGGGGAAACCGTGTGAGTGATTGCGGTAGTCATCCATCTGACCCGCTGAACTACCGTTTCCCAAGTGTAATCCTATCGAATTCTGTAGGAGTCTCTGGATGAAGATGCAGATGCATGCGGACTCGCTGAGAGACGCGATGGGCGATAAGTGCTGCCGATGCCTGCACCATGTGCGTTTAGGCGGCTACAGTACCCACTTACACAACGCAGTTAATCACGAACTGAATTTTCCAGATGCCGTCGTTCGTGCTGATCATCGCGATCATAGTGGTAATAGCGGTGGACCCCATCGCCTTCATTCTCATCTCGAACAGTAGTAGCGGCGAGAAGGCAGAGGCGCAATCGCGACCCGGAGGAGTCGTGTTCCACGTGGGTTACTTAGGATCTAGACGCGATTTAGGCGTTTAAAGTCTTAAGTTAAGCGTTTTAGTCGCGCTAAATCATAACCCTATGGCTAAACAAACAATAAGTATATGACTTTCGAATGAGCAATAAATGATCACTCTTAAAATGCATAAGAATCTCCTTGTAAGGTCTGTATTGTTTTCAGCCAATTCAACACGGATTTGTCTGGCCCGGCTACAACGAGGACACCGACATGGAGCACTAAGATGTAAGGCTGGAGATCAAAGATCAAAGATCAATCCACACTTTTAGATGCACGATAGTCTTCGAGACTTCTCGGCATCTGCCCTCTTCCCACCCAACGTCTCGCTGTGCATGGGATTCGAATTCGCTTGCACCTCACGGCCGGTATTATTATTATTAATATTATTATTATTATTCTTATTATTATTATTATTATTATTATTATTATTTATCCATCAGTTAAAAGCAAGAATAATGAAAAGAATGAAGCAATAATGCGCATGCAGTATGCGCGAAGTGCTTTGTGGAACCACTGAACCATACCTTTTAACCAACTGAATTTTGGCCTGGTTCATTGATCTTTGAAAGAGATCTATTCTCTGTTCTGATATTTTGAACTTTTGGGTTGTTTGATTGAAATTTAAAGACACATCCCGAGATAGTTGGAAACTTCAACGCTTTCTGGTAGACAAAGAAAGCGAGAGAATATTGCCAAAGAGGAGTGTTTCAAATTAGCTCGGGCTGATGTGCCGTTAAACTTTAAATCATTTGCTCATTTATATTATGCAGATCATCATCATCTCTACTACGCAACGCTCTGATGGAAAGGCTGCCTGAGATTACGGATCGGACGAGATGAGCTGTATAGGTATACGGTATTTTTTATATACTGTAGTTTCTAAGTATACGGAATTCTATAGTTATGTGGTAGTACTCTACTTGACACTTGAAGTGCGTCAGTACCGAACTGGATTGCAGAATGCCAGACGCCGTTCTGGTGCGGGAGCGCGCCAACTTTGGATCGACGCGTGCTCACGAGCGTCGCTGTCTGCGTGCGGATAAACTCTGCGACGGCACCGTGCACTGCCCCGACCAGATTGATGAGACGTCGTTCTACCGTGAGTTGGGTGTGGTGGTGTGCATACCGTAACCCGTTCGACATTTCCCAAATCGCGAAGATCTATTAATAGTATGTATTGCATGCAGTATGAAATAGTAAAGGCCCGGCGTTTCGGTCGGGGGTCTAGACAGCGGAACTCTACTTACTGGTGCTGGTGTATAGTGTCTGTAGTTGCCGGTTCTATCCTAATGCACCATGTTCAGGCAAATCTACGGAACCATGCCCGGTGGAGACGTAGCGATGTGCCTCTGTCTGCGTCAGGAGAGTTTCTGCGATGGCGAGCCTGACTACCGTCAAGATGATGACGAGAAGGACTGCAAGGCGTGCAATCGTGGAGCCAAGGTAAGAGGAACCCTATGGGCGGAGCTTAAAAGGGTGGAGCTTAAACTGGACGGAGTCAAATAGCACCAATTACAGATCTGGAAGCCCCTCGGACGCTGCATCGCCAAGTCGCAACTGCGCGACGGCGTTGTGGACTGCCCTGATGGAAGCGACGAACTGGTACGGTATGGGAAGGTTTCATGGGTCACGGTATATGTTTTAGTTCTTACGGTATACTCTATTACTGTAGATCCAAACGAGGGCTATTGTTGATATGTTGTCATAATAGTAATAATGAATGGGATCAGTTTGTGATTACCCACTCTACCGTATACCGTATACTGTAATCCGTTCATTCTGTTCAGGAGTGCGACTACAAGGCGTGCTCGGGCACCATGCGTGCGCTGTGCGGCAATGGACGTTGCCTCGAGCGTGACAGAGTGTGCGACGGCGTTGTCGACTGTGACGTGGGTGCAGTTTACCATTTGCCTACCGTCTCTTCATATCGATGAGAAGCTCGACTTCCGATGCACCGATGGTCTCTGTGTTAGGAAGATGCAGGTGGGCGGAGCTTTGATGGGGCGGAGCTTAAATTGGGGCGTGGTTTGAAAATGGGCGGAGCTTAATACTCGTACATTCAGGTATGTGACGGTATGCAAGATTGCGTCGATGGAGAGGACGAGAAAGAGTGCGACAGGATGTGCGAGCCCTCGCGTCAGCCGTTCAAGTGAGTGCCGTGTGCATGAACGTTGACATCAAAGATTAGATCTAAAAGATCAAAGATCAATTCACGAACCTGCGTGCACCCCTTTGCCCTGAAACGTGACGTGGCAAGCGTATTGAGAAGATCTTTGGTAAATACGCTACACGCTTGTGACGTCATGTTTGTCGATAAACCGTTTGTCAACGTTCTTGCATACTGCCTCTGGTGTGGTGTGGTTCGACATTTGATGTGGTAAACGTCTTCTTGGTTCAGGTGCGCCACAGGCAACAAGTGCGTCGCCAAGGAGGCCAAGTGTAACGGAGTACGCGACTGTGACGATGGCAGTGACGAGAATGAGTGCACGCAGGTTCGTGAAGTGATCTTTGATCTTTTAGAGCTAATCTTTGATCTTTGCAGTGCCCTGCGTCTGCGCTTCACTGTGTGAAGGACAAGCGCTGTTTCCCGGGCATCGCCCGTTGTGATTGTGTGCCCGACTGCTCTGATGGCAGTGACTAGTCTAACTACACTTGTGATGGTAAGTGGGCGGAGTCTATCGATTTGTTTGCGTGGTCTAATTAAATTTTGCCCTTCAGAATGTACGGGGTGGCCATACAGAAACGTACACTTGCGAGGCGACTTTTGATCTTTGATCTTTGTAGTTTTTGTTCTTTGTAGTCTCTTAGTACTAGTTAAAGGCACACACCAGTCTAATTTGACTCTCCGCTCTGGCAACACTCTATCGCAAACAAAAAAGCGAGAGGATTGTGAGAACGAAGAGTTTCCAATTTGTTCGGTGTATGACTTTAAAATAGACTTAAAATAACTAAATAATTGAATATTTCAATGAAAGAGATGACTTCTTCACAGCCCTCTTTACTATTCAATATTGGTAGAGTCCCGGACATACTAAAAATGATGTTGAAATCGTTGAATAAAAAAATTGTTGAATATAAGCCTGATTCTGTCATTCTTCAGGGTGTCTTCAGCGTCTTTACTGATGACGTTTCTGATGATCAGCTCTATGGATTTTGCTGTTTATCCACAATCAAGCAACATCTTCCGTCGTATTTCTGAAATAATAAAGAATTTGGGGTTGTTAATGTTTGAAACCGGTGTCCAAGCCCGCGAAGTTAAATGGGTGGAGACAGCATCGTTATATAAATAGGACTTTCTTAAAATGGGCGGAGCCATACATCGGTATATAAGAACGGGTGCGAGTGAGTATATCTAGATCCTTTGACACATAAGGTAATAGGGACCCATGGTCTAGTGGATAACAGCTCTGACCATCAACCCGATCGGTTGGTCGGCAGGAAGGTTCGATCCCCCGAGAAGGATCAGCAAAAGAAATCATCTCCCAATTGTGACCTACCCTTTTTGCCATTTTTCACTTGATGCATTCTCGCTCTCCCTGCGTTAACGTCTAGTGAGTGACAGAGGTCCCATAGAATGACCGTGAATCGTGAACTAACTTTTTTTATGAACTTGTTTCAATGAGTTTCACATCAAGTCAAGTCAAGTCAAGTAGGGGTAAAACGACAACGCTGAGTTCAAAAATCGTACTCATCTTTTCGCCACGTTTCATCCAAGGCGGAAACCGCTTATGCGAATGTGCGCTTACTATAGTTTTCAGTGGAGAAGCGCGCAATCAAAGTTATCCTTGTAACGCATAAATTTAATATTATTCTGATTTTTGATTTAGTCTTTATTTTGTCAAAATTATATTTTTTTAGAGTTTTAATTTTATTTCAGTGAAGATATACCTTAGTAAACCGGACCTTAGTAAATTCTTATGGACAGGGGGTCTAATTGAAGAAGAAGAAGAAGAAAGAAAAATGATCGAAATAGTCTATAAATTAAGAATTTGTTGTATGAACAAGACAAATGGGAGTTTTTGGACAGCATTTTAGAGTTAAAGAAGGGGACCCACGAGTTTTTTCGTGACTAAACTGGCCAGGCAGAACTGTAGATCACATCTCCCTGTATACAAAAACAATTTTCTCTAAAATTTTAGGTGCACAGGAATGTCGTAATCCGAGCATAAAGTTCATTGATCCCCCCAGGGAAAGGCGCGAGTTTTTGAATTTGATGGATAAATATAAAGAAAATTGCAAACGAGAGTCGAACCCACGTAGCGCGGTTACTAGCGCTAACCACTAACCACTGAGCTACACGCTCTATGTACCCATTCGCTCATATCTAATAGAGAACATAATGCCACTTCCTATGCCCCATGTTGTTCTTGTCAATAGTGCACTCCAAATCTCGTGGGTCCCCTTCTTTAAGCACACTACAAACGTCTCTTGTTTTACTTACGTCTCTTGTTTATTAGAATCAGTACTTTTTTATCGAAAGTCTTTAAGATTAAAGTTGCATGTATTTCATAAATATAGAAAAAATGTATATAATTATTATACAGTCCCGGACAGCCGACTTTCCTAAACGCGGCACGTTTGATTCATGTCGTATTATGTCTCTTCAGTTGTACGAAGTTAAAAAAGATTTCGTTTTTATATACTGCAGTTGTGAGCTCTTGTGAGGATTTTCTCGACAAGTAATCAATAACGTCTTTATTTTTTTCTTATATCTCTCTCTATCTCTACAATTCAAAAATAGGAACAGGACAGATTACATGAAGTTAATCGATATTGTCATTACTACACTAAACCAGTAAAACATACACAATCATAGGAGAAGTAAAGATATAGGGGTCAATCATCGAATCGATCAATAAATCGATGTAATGAATAATCTACGGATCAATCAATAAATACAGTATACTCATACAGTATACGGGGGTGAAGTCTAGAAACACTCTATCACTTTCTTCTTTCTTTTTTCCTTTCTCTGTTTTGTTTCTTTGTCTGTGAGAGTATATGGCTAGAGCAGAGAGTTTCAGATAAGCTCAAGATATTTTATGTTGCCAGATCCAGGAAAGTTGAAAGAACGATGAAGACGCCGTTGTGCAAACAATACATGTAAATTCTTTAATTAATATTTATCACAAATGCAAAAGAAAATGTACATTATTTCAACAATAAAATATTTTTTAAATAGGTATAATAATCATTTTCCGACCGTGTTGACCCACGCCCTCTTGTCTGAAAATATTTAAAATATTGCCACGAAAAGCTCAGTTTTTACAACTTTAAAAAGCTTTATGCACAAATTGTACTTCAAATTTTTCATTGACGTAATAAGAGTAGAAAACTTACATTGCTCAACTCGTTGTAGGATTGATTTAAATCGATCAGTAGGTCGAACAGAATCTCGAGTTGCTCCCTTCTATATTAATATTATTTGTTTATATTTATATTTATATTTATTCCATGCAGTACAGTCATTGAAGTTGGTAATGGGATAGTTATAAGAGTTTTAGGTTTTTAAATTTTTTTAAACCATTAAAATGGTTACAAAATGGTTACAGTATTTGTGTCGGGTGGAATCGATATCACTTCTGCTCCAACGAGCGAAGGGAAGGTGTCTTTGAGATTTTCTGAAATTGTGTAATTACGCAAGCTTTATTTAAAATGTTTATATTTGGGTGCAAATTTCATATTAGATCAAATTGCATGCACCTATTTCATCGTCACCATTAGCAAAGACGATCAAAGGTCTTTTGTTGTCGACGCCCAAAGCGTTTGGTGATCTGAAATTTATTAGTTAAAACAATTAAATCATTAGATATTTCGATAGTTTAATATTTTTTTCTTCCACAATTTCTCATGGGCACTTTAGAACGCGAAAAATATAATTACAATTACGTTTTAGAAAGTTATGAATTTGAAAAAAACATGCGTTTTGGCTTCCATCAACTTAGGAGTTCGAGTCTCTATAGACCTGACGATATCGTTCGCATCCTTGTACTTGGTCAGAAGGGGACTCGATAGGGACCGTGAGATGCCCTTTAAGAGAATTTTTGGAATTCAAATTTCGAAAATTCTTAAATTTTTAAATTTAAGAATTTAAAAAAAAGCTACATTATGATCCTGAACAATGAATGAGAAGCGGCTGGATGGATCGCGTTGCTGAAGAGTCGTCGCTAATCTACAAAATACAGTACAACGACTTTTATCTAGTTAAAAACCATTGGAGAGGGCATGGTTGCCACTAAATGACTGATTAGTCTGCGTTCCCACACAAGGGTGATGTGCGGCTAAAGTACACAACTGTATAATAAATGAATAAATGAAGTAGTACAATTATGTGTGACATGCACTATAAAATATAAGTTTTAAGATGTGATGTTTTTTTAAATTAATTGTGCTGTATGTTGAATATCAGGCATTATTTGTATGATAGGTACCTCGCCGGGACGATACTTCGCTAATTCACAACTTACAGTGCAGTCGCCTTCTTGGTCTGAGTTATATTGCCATTGCTGGGCATGACAAAGACATAGTCTGTCGGTACTTTAGCTGTTGATTGAGATAGAGACGAAAAGTGATCTGAAATTTATGGAATATTAAAAAGGATTTCGAAATTATTTTTGAATTATGGAACGAATGTTACCTTTCAGGATGAACTGTTGAAGTTTCTTGTATTCCGATGTATCCGTAGCCAACTTCCATATGCGACCAGTGAATGACGAGGAGAAGGGCTTGAGGGCGGATGTGGCTAGAAAAACATCAATCGGTCAATTTTTCCTATCAAGAAAAACAACATCAATCTGGAAAAAATTACTTGTTAGAAAAAGATGAAAAAAAAGAAAAGATGATGATACTCTCTCCATATTGGCTAAACTCTCTAACTGCACTGATAGAAAACACCCTAGTTAGAATAATGTGTGAGAGCCAAACCAATTGTATGCAAGGCATTCAAACCCTGGTTTGCAGCGTTTTCGCTTGCGTTTCTTCTCTCTTAATCAGTGCATGTAATAAAAGACTGCCGCCAGAACGGGGCAAATACCCATAATATTCCTAAAATACAACCCTGAAGACCTTGATCGTTGATCGCTAGAATGACGACATTCGCATTGTCTTTGAGCGTCTCAGCCGAGGAAGCCGCTACTGGATCGTTGATATCGATTCTGAAGTTACAGTAATTCATTTTTTTTTATTTTAAAAAAATCACCCGAGCTAATTTTAAAATCTCTTGCAAGACTCGCTTGAGCAAAATCAGCAGGGGTTATGCCTTTAACAATTCTTTTGTTCTTATCATTAATAAACATACTCCTTAGCTGTTGATACAAGTACGACATGAGTTTTTCCCTGTCGCCATCCTCGAATAGGATTCAGATATGCTTGAGAAATGTACGTCAATGCTCTGAAATATATATTTTCTAAAATGAAAAATTTCATTTAAAAATTTTAAAATTAATACTCTAATGGTTTCGAAGGTCTGGACGAATCGACAGTCAATTTGGCAAATCGAAGAGCGTCCAATTTGTCGTTGATCTGAAATATAAAAATAATACGAATTTGTAGAAGCGGAACCAGGAGATTGGGGGTACAGTGCTACCATGAAAATCGTGGATATAAAGATGATTTTCGTTCAGTAAAATTATCTTTCAAAATATTTGTTATTCTACACTCTCATGAATTTCATTTTCCATTAGCCTTGTCTTTTACCCAACTACTTTGGAGAGGAAAGAATTCATTCGAATTGTCTTCATACCTTCTTCTTATCATTCATAAGGGAGAATGATTGATCCATATGAATTCGATCGGCGTAGAGTAACACTCCGAGTTGGGCGCCTCTCGGTGATATCGTCAGTGCGTCCGAGATATTGCGAAGGAAGTGGGCGACCTTAAGTCGAAATAAGAAAATAATAATAACAAAACCACATGGGCATCGATTTAACTATTTTAGAGATAAGCTCTACAAAAATGGTATTATCTCCTAATTTATTTCTTTTTTCTACTGCATCATGCATGAGGGTTGAATCCTACTTCGATTATTAAAACATTATTGATCTTTTTGATCTTTCAAGATTTACTTATAAAATCGATAATGGCTGTACCTGATTCAAGTCAGCATGACTGAGATCAAGAGCGATCACGATATCTCCAGTGATATCGGCCAATCGAGGAGACTTGGCCAGTGCCTTCTCGTGTACTTAAATGTACTTATTTAAGTATTTTGTAACTTACAAGGGAATGACCAACCATCCCCGTCGAGTTATGACTAGTCACATATACCATTCGAATCGCCATGTGATTCTGATAATACATCGTTAATGGCTAGACTCAAACGTTTATGATCTTCGAGAAAATCGATATTGAAATTCGGCCAAATTCGTGTGGTTTTCTACACAACGCATGTGGATGGGTTGTTGAACTCTACTATCTTCTTTCGAAACATCGGCTCGTGTAGTGTAGTGGATAAGATGCCTGCGTTTGCTTTTGACTGTCAAGGGTTCGACCCCCCTTGCCGCACTTTTCTTTTGCTGATTTTATTGCTGTAGAAAGTTTGAAAGGTTTTGCTGTGATTATGAGAGCTAGAAAAAAAGAACACATTCAGCCAGTTTTCTTGATGGAAAAATACTCCTCAAGGAAAATTGAACTTTGATCTTTTTGTTTATGGCATTATTTTTTTGAAATCTCCTTCTCCCTCTCCCTCACCCGAGGTCGATGTCATGCAATGAATGATCTGAAAAACTGCAATGAGAGTTCAAAGATCAAAGATCATGCGAGTACGGTAAGTGCTTCCATTTCTTCTTGGACTGTCTTCCCAAGCCTTGATGTCATTGTTCTTCCTGTTCGTTCATTATGTGCCACAGATGTGAAAACTGTATTTTCCCTACTTCACTCATTTTGTTGTTCAAACTTGTTGAGTGTGTTCTTTTTTCTATAATCATAGCAAAACATTTCAAACTTTCTACAGCAAGAAAATCAGCAAAAGAAAAGTGCGGCAAGGGGGGTCGAACCCTTGACAGTCAAAAGTAAACGCAGGCATCTTATCCACTACACTACACGAGCAGATGTTTCGAAAGAAGATAGTAGAGTTCACCAACCCATCCGCATGCGTTGTGTAGAAAACTACACGAATTTGGTCGAATTTCAATATCGATTTTCTCGAAGATCATAAACGTTTGAGTCTAGTAATTAACGATGTATTATCAGAATCACATGGCGATTCGAATGGTGCATGTCACTAGTCATAACTCGACGGGGATGGTTGGTCATTCCCTTGTTAGTTAAGTGCTTAGTAACTTACTATGTACTTAACATTAAGTAAATCTGTAAACCTTTCTCGATATTATTGACTAATCTCGGTAGATCATTGATTTTGTACATGGCGTTGGTTGATTGATTGAGGGAGACGAAGAAGGGACGGACATGGAGTGGCGATAGGGTCTTGTTCACTAAGGGAACACTAAAACGAATTAGGTGGTGTTAAGAAAGGAAAGAAAAAGAGGCGAGATTATCTGTAAAACGAGGCGAGTTTTCTCTTTTCTCTTCGTAACTTTTGAGAATAAGTCATCATAATTCATACTTGAATGACTTATTTTGAAATTCATCAAGAAAGCCGATATTTGTGCACTAAAGGAATACACCCTAGCTACCATCAGAAAGATTCCGAGAGTGCATCTAGCGATACTATGGAGTTACCTTTCATCATCCGTGATCACTACGGCATAAGTCGGCCGTTGACTATCCGATGACTTCATCTTGTTCGCAATTGTAGATATCACACTGAATAAAATATTAGGTGACGACATAAGTAACGCTCGTTTTTTAGTCTCAACTTCAGTCGCATCGTTCTTGCTCTGTTGTTATTGCCATCATCCATGATGTTTATACTAGATAGTCTGTCCCTCGAATGTCCTGCGGTTGTTTTCGATTCAGTTCCCGCGTGTCTTCCAGGCGAGTAAACCGCGCACGATTTCGCCCCCGACGGAATTTACATTCGCAAGGTTATTTTATTCCCCTTCCTCTCCAGCTTGAAACGCCCTGACTTCCAACATCGCCTAGCAGAGGTGTAACCCTCACATGTGCCTCAAGTGATAGCGGTGAGAAAGTGAGTCTTCAAATTCGAGAAACAGGACTTTTCCCTAGAAAATTAAGATCAACCCAGTCGCCTTCCGGAGGTGGATCTCGATTGATTGCTCCAAGAGGAAGAGGCTGATCCGTATCCCGATATCGGTGATATTGCAATGGCACTTGGGGTCAGCCAGAGCACTGTGGTACATGGCCTTCACAATCTAGGAAATAAGTGAAAATCGAGAAGATGTCTACCCCACGTCCTAGACGACTACGACAAGGATCGCCGACTGGACATGGCAAAGACTTTTCTAACTCTACGTCGTCGGCTTGTGTGGCTGGCCAACGTTATAACCGGTGATGAAAAGTGGGTGCCCTACGATTACAAAGAGCCAATGAGACTGTGGTTCAGTGAGCGCGAATAGCGAGCAAATGTCCCCAAACCCGATTTTCACCGCCAAAAAGTGACGTTGTTCATCTGGTATTCGGTATGGGGAGTCGAGCACTGGGAACTCCTCTCCGAGGGTACGACTGTCACGATACATGTCTACACTCTTCAGCTGCGGAAGCTACGACTCCACCTCGAACAATCAAGCTGGAAGGACACTCGGATCTAATTTCAACATGACAACGCTCGACCTCATACCAAAAGAACGACCGAGGCTGAGCTAACGGGATATGACTGAATTGTACTCCCCCACCCTCCGTACTCACCCGACCTTGCGGACTATGGTTGTCACCTCTTCGCGGCGCTCCATCACTTTTTCAAAGCGCAAAGCTTTAAATACCGAACCACTATCCATACCGTACTCGACACCTATTAACAGGAATTAACCCCAGTCCTTTTACCACGAATGGATCCATAAACTGCCGGGTAGAAGGCAGAAGCTCATCCATCCGAACGGAGAATATTTCCAGAATCCATCATGCTTTGTTAAAATTTTATGATAATTTTTTTGGAGAGTGAAAAACGAGCGTTATTTATGTCGTCGCCTAATAAATAATTAAATCTAATTTATATCACAACAACATTTCGACACCGTCAATCGTGAATGTTTATGATATTGAAAAGAATTTTTTCTTTACTTTCCATCTTTTCTATCCAAAATAATAATGACAATAATGACTTACTTGACATTTTCATCGTCCGTCTCACCTAAATCAAGACCGTCGATGAGTTCGTGCAACTTCTGGAAACATAGTAATAATAAATTTTAAATTTGTTGATTTATGAGTTTATTGTAAACTAAGAACTCCAACAGATAAATTCATTGTGTTCAGGGAAAGTATATTCTTGTATAGTATATACTAATGAAAACAATAAGAGTCCGATCTGACCTCGGAATCATTGGTTCGGTCTATCGATTGTTTATCTGCATATACTGACACTCGCACGTCGAGATCGTCCGTGTTGAATTGTGCCAGTAACTCGTGGAGGAACGTTCGGACTTTCTTAAATGTATACATGGGCAAATTTGAAACACTCAGCTCTGGCAATGCTCTATCGTTTTTTTCTCTCTACGAGAGAGCGTTGCCAGAGCGGAGAGCTGACGCTACTTCTACACACCATAAAATCAATGCTGCTGATTTCGATGGAAGTGCTTCAAGGTATCGATTAAAATTAAAAACCTCTTGATCTTGATCTTCAACTCCTCCATCGATTGCAATTATCATATCAGTTGAGGCGAATCTACCGAGCATTTGAGGACCTTAAATATATGTGGATTCATTTTTTTTAAAAACATGTCAGATGAATAACTTGCTTCTTTCAGTAACACTCGTGAATATGTGGTCGGCCAATGGCCGCTGCAGGACGGCTGTTTTCTGGGCCTATAAAATAAGATTATTGACAATGAAAAAGTTATTCGTTTTAAAGGTGGACTCCCGCGAATATTTTCGTCAATAAACTGTTAAGGTAGGGTGGTAGCAAAAGAAATACTGGTTACAGTACACAACTTATTTTGTGATGATTCTGCGTATTGATCGCTAGGACATTGAATGAACAATGCTAGCTATTGCAGGGAGCGGCGCGCATTTTGAAATTGAATTTTAGAACTTGGAAAGGTTGGCAATAAATTTGCTTCGAGCGGGATTTGAACCATCGTCAGAGCGTTAACAAGTCAACGGCTATGCCACTGCACTAAGGTCACGACTGTTGAGCGCTCTTATATTTCTTCTCACATTCTCTTCCAGTCATGCCTTCACATTATCGAGGTGTGATTGCGTTTTTAAACAGCAAAATGTAAAAGCTCAGACCAATGGACAGCATCTACAATGAAATAGATTACTTACATTACATACATGATATTTCGTCTCTCTTTTCCGTTTTTGAGTGTATTTTTCTGGGTTTTTGTTGTTCTTTGATGTAGTGTGTGCTACCTTGTTGTATCTCTCGACACAGTACATCTGTCAAGACAGTCGGTTCATCGACATCATTTTGGACGATAAGGGTAATAATCTTTGATCTCGCATCAACCGTATACCGAGATCTTCGAAGATTTTTATCTCTGCTCTTCAGATGTCATCAATCTACAGTCGAGCGCCACTCTTCATTTCAGTGATATCCATAATAAGATGCGAATAAGTAAGATTACAGTGGTTTCAAATCAATGGAAATTATTTATATGCCCTAATCGATAAATACACTTCACTCAGTGCTTGTGTTTGACTATTTACCTTTGTCATCAACCGTTTTGTTGCATAGAAAACTTTTGAAACAAACGCTAATTGATGATGGATCAATACAGTTAGTATCGATGATGACTATAAAGTGGCCATTATTCGACTTCTAAATTTCTATGCTCGACCTCAACTCTGCGAGTTTTCCTCCCTCTGTCAGTAACTGCACGTTTAATTAACATGTTCTTCGTAAAGATGCTGTGCAATAGAACAAAATACAATATTCATATAAACTTTTATTCTTAAAAATGTACAATATAAAGTGTCACCTTTACAAAAATAGGCAGTCGTACCTCCTCCTGCACATCCACCCACTCCCAACCTAAAAAACATCCCCCTTCCGCTCCCTTTTTCTTCTCTTCCACCCCCGTCCGCCTCCAAGTCCTCGTTACCGATGTTGTTGTACTCCTCGTTCTGTAAATATTATTGATTAGCTGAGTATATATCGCATTTTCATTAAAATCTAAATTTAACGTAATTAAATCGCTAACGTTCACTGGACCCCACGGGTATCTAAAGCAACATGAGCTCCTTCAACTGAGTTCTGCACAGATAGCAAACTTGTCCATATAAGGACAATAGATTTCCCAACTTTCCTTGCATACACCACAGTGCAAGGAAAGTTGGGAAATCCCACATTCGGGCAAATGTTAGCCCCAAAACAAGCGATTTGACCCGTATCAGGCAAACATTTTCCAGAATACGGGTAAATTAGACTATCCCTACTCGGGCAAATTTAATCTATGTGGTATCATTGAATGACTACAACAGCTACTAGTTACTGACTATTAGTGTTTGTAAATCAATAGCAATAAATAAACAACAAGAGTCCATATATTCAACTTAACCGTATAGGACGGACGACCAAAAAGACCGCGGTCATTTTGGCCGTCCGTCCTATACGCTACAGGACGGACGACCAAAATGACCGCGGTCTTTTTGGTCGTCCGTCCTGTAGCGTATAGGGCGGACGGCCAAAATGACCGTGGACAGCGGGACGCGGCGGCCGCCACGTCCCGCTATCCATGGTTTTGATAATAGATTGATATTAGTAAATAGATCGGAAAGAAGTGTTTAAACGGTAGTGAGAATTAGGGTCAATATTTATTTATTTCTCTGGTCACGAAGAGTGGTAATAGCCATTTTCACACTATTCGCACAATAAAATGTGTCTACGTGCATTTATATTATTGCCAATGGCAATTTGTCATGCACATTTTCATCCTATCACGTATCTCCTGTAAGAATGAAAGAGGCAATGTGACCGTTTTAATTTTTCTCTCCGATTGGGAAGATACTTGTTACATTAATCATAACGAGGGAAAGGAGAAGGCCTAACCACTTGTTTTCGACAAATTTGCATTTTTATCGATTTCGTGATCTACCACTTTGGGGAGTATCTCACTCGAATATTGACCTACAGTGAAAATTTTTTCAATCTACTCGGACAAAAAAGTGATGTTGACGTTACTCATCTAACAAGGGAATGGTCTGAAGACACATATCCCGATCTTCACGAAACTTTGAGGGTATACTAATTAGAACACGATGATTTCAAATCCGTTTTAAAAACCTGCACTTTATTTTTTTGAAGACCACAATACAACATTTTGTAAAAAAATAGCAAAAGATATGCGTCAGGTGGGAGTCGAACCTGCTCCTCATATAAAATGCTTTTCCGCGCCCTAAACCACTCGACCACCAATACCATGCTGAAGACAGCGTTAAACGATGTTATGTAGCCAGTGAAAATGCTATCTCGCTTCAAAAAAATAAAGTGCAGGTTTTTAAAACGGATTTGAAATCAGCGTGGTCGAATTAGTATACCCTCAAACTTTCGTGAAGATCGGGATATGTGTGCTCCGACTGTTCCCTTGTAAATATTTATAAATGTATGTGCGAAAACGCCATCTTCTACCATTTTTCTTCGAAAAACTTATTTTATTGGTACAATATGCCAATATTCTTAAAATTTTTCCACAAACGGAACGAATTTAATCGTGATTCTGATTCCCCTTCCTCGAATTAAGGTACTCACATATCTCATAGGTCATAATTCGCGGCACCCAATATCGATCCTTAGAGGGAACCCGGATTTTCTAGCATATCTTGAAAACGGTAGCATCCAAATCGGAGAGAGAAATTTAAAACGGTCGCAAGTCTTTAACGGTAAATCGTCATTTTACTTTTTTTTACCTTGGCTCTGCTTTCCTTTTATCTTGTCTTTTATGGACTTTAGAAAATGGACTGATTGTGTTTATTATTATTGATCAATTTTTCTTTTCAATCGGAAAATAACAATCATCACGCATATATAATTTTAATCTTTTTGTACCTAATTATTGGAATGCTCGTTATAGACACTAATTAAACACCCTTGTGGTGTACGATAAATAAATAAAATAAATAATTAAGGCCATTCTTTCTTTAGAATATAAACAACCTTCTTTAGCTAAAGCGGATTATAAAGTAATTAAATGGATCAATAGAGTAGTGCGGATACTAAGCCTAAGCAAACCTTAACTAAGGAACTCTGCTGAGTGTGAATACTAACTGAATCGATATAATATTTAAATGGATCAATAGAGTAGTGCGGATACTAAGCCTAAGCAAACCTTAACTAAGGAACTCTGCTGAGTGTGAATACTAACTGAATCGATATAATATTTAAATGGATCAATAGAGTAGTGCGGATACTAAGCCTAAGCCTTCCTTAACTAAGGAACTCTGCTGAGTGTGAATACTAACTTAATCGATAAAGTAATTAAGTGGATCAATAGAGTAGTGCGGACGCCTTGGAATGAATCGAAGCGCCGCGACAAATTGATAGACTTGCGGCGTGTTTTTTTCAGCCCGCAGTTTTCATCTTTTTATAGTCATCAGAATGGGCACCTGCCCTCTATGTAATGTTAGAATGATAAACATACTCAGTCCACAGTAAAACAAAAAGTTCGCAAAAGGTAAATGATAAAAGGAAATCAGAGCAAAGGACGAAAACAAGATGAAAATTTCGTTACAACAACAACACCATTTATTGTTCCGGACGCGTTATAATTCCGATCTGCGCCAATTATCGACGGTCATTTTGGTCGTCCGTCCTGTAGCGTATAGGACGGACGACCAAAATGACCGCGGTCTTTTTGGTCGTCCGTCCTATACAGGTGTCCGTAACGGACGGATGGCCAACTTGCGGCCGCAACTTGGCCGTCCGTCGGATAGTTATCCGACGGATGGCCAAATTGCGGGCAATAGCAAACTGACTTAGTAATAATTTTAAACACATTGTCTTCTTATTTCTTGCACCGAACTACTTTATTAATACATTTAATTAGTCTATCGATTCAGTTACTATCCAAAATCAGCAGAGTTCCTTTAGTTAAGGTTTGTTTAGGCTTAGGATCCGTACTACTCTATCGATTTTTTAAATTAGTGTATCGATTCAGTTAACTGTTTTCAAAAGCTTCATACTAATCGATAATTTCGATCGATAACGGCGCACCGCCAAAATACCCTACGAGATGCAAAGTAGTGTGTCCAACTTCCTCGACGGCTCAACCGGTAGCGCAACAGACTGGCAGCCCTGTCCCCCCCCCCCCAGTTTCTGTCATTATTCTTTTGCTGATTTTTACAAACCTCAACTTCATTTTCATTGTTCTATCATCATTTTATAGCCTTCATTCGAAAAAAAAACATTATATCCAACTGTTTTTAATCCGTTCTAAAAGCACGACAAAATAGTCATTGAAAGAGTTCAGAATTATTTTACAAGAAGGCTATTTATGCGCTGTTACAGCCATACTTGGGATAGTGTGCCCGGTAGCGCCGGAGAAACACCCTTACAGAAGCGCAGAGAGCACATATCACGTTTTATTCTCTTTAGAATTTTTTTTTACTATCGATATAATGATAACGCAAGAATTGCAACTGTGTGATTCTTAATTGAAGCCGCTTTCATGAAAAAATATTTTTGCTCAACAAAAATTGTAATTTTTGTTTCAAAATTTTTCAAAAAAGTCGCTAATAATGATTAATTTTTGAAATTTTGTGCTTTTTATGTAAAAGCATTTTTTTTCTCGATTTTTTTGAATTTTTTTCGAAAAATTTTTCGTCGAAAAACTTTTTCGAGAAAAATTCGAAAAATTGAAAGAAATCGAAAAAACGAAAAATGCACATCCCTGCCCGTGAGCAATTCATTATCCTTTACTCACAAGGGAATAGCCTCAGCTTGCATTTTTTAAACTGGATGAAATTTTGCATAGGCATAGCTGAACGTATTGTAAGAACAAATGTGAAGTCCGGAAATCCTGGCAGGCAATAGGCGAGCCAGAAAATCGGTCCAAAGTTTTGACCCATGTTCAGTTAAGTTTCACACAGTCTGCGTCAAAACGATTTTTCGTTTCATGGTCTATTCCCTGAAAGAACAGAACAAGTGGAGTGGTGGTGTAGTGGCGAAGTTTCCTCGGTATCTTGGCAACCATAGTGGGTTCGATGCCGCTATGCTGCAAATTTTTTTGCATTTTTTTTCCAGAGGTTGGTAAATGTTCATTTTTCAATATTACAATTAAAATATTACAGTATTTACTTTATTGATCTTATCAACTATGTGAGACAAAATATCATTTTTAAAAAGTAGTTTTATTTAGACCTTTCGGAGACTATTTCTCCATCATCAGTGAAAGTTAACTACCTACAATGGAAAAATATGAATAATATGAGAGCCGACAAGTGGACCAAAGAGTAGTGTAGATGGACAAAATGGGAGGAATAAGAATGAGAGATGCATCGGCTCTTGGGTTGGTATGAGATTTGGGACAGCAGGTCAGACAGAGGGAGAGAGAGAGAGGACTGTGATCAATGATAAATTTGTTCTTTCTTGTTCTTGTTTGATTTTTGTTCTTTGTTCTCCGACCAAGTGGTTTGGAGGGGTTGTGCATTTCATATCAATAACAATGGGATAATTGTCATTTAGTCAGGATTAAATGCAAATTTAGTTGAGACTAAATTTTAGTTTCGAATAAATATACATTTTTAGTACAGTCTAAATAGAATAAAAAGCCAAATGCTCTTCGACCGAAAATATTCGCGGATTTTATTCGAAATAACAACACTACTAGAAAGGGCAAGAACACAACCGTAGAATGAGAGAATAGGAATAAGAATGAGAGAGATATGGACTCTTGGCTTGGTATGGGGTTCAGGTCAGAATGAGGGAGAGTGAGAAAAAGAGAACAATTGTGCCGATGTCTATAGAACTCTCACAAATATCCAACTTTCACTGATGATGGAGAAATAGTCTCCTAAAGGTCTAAATAAAACTACTTTTTAAAAATGATATTTTGTCTCACATAGCTGATAAGATCAATAAAGTAAATACTGTAATATTTTAATTGTAATATTGAAAAATGAACATTTACCAACCTCTGGAAAAAAATGCAAAAAAAAAATTGCAGCATAGCGGCATCGAACCCACTATGGTTGCCAAGATACCGAGGAAACTTCGCCACTACACCACCACTCCACTTGTTCTGTTCTTTCAGGGAATATACCATGAAACGAAAAATTGTTTTGACGCAGACTGTGTGAAACTTAACTGAACATGGGTCAAAACTTTGGACCGATTTTCTGGCTCGCCTATTGCCTGCCAGGATTTCCGGACTTCACATTTGTTCTTACAATATGTTCAGCTATGCCTATGCAAAGTTTCATCCAGTTTAAAAAATGCAAGCTGAGGCTATTCCCTTGTCAGCAGAGTTCCTTTAGTTAAGGTAAGCTTAGGCTTAGAGTCCGCACTACTCTACTGATTCATTTAAACATTCTATCGATTCAGTTACTATTCGCACTCAGTAGAGTTCCTTAGTTAAGGTAAGCTTAGGCTTAGAGTCCGCACTACTCTACTGATTCATTTAAACATTCTATCGATTCAGTTACTATTCACACTCAGCAGAGTTCCTTAGTTAAGGTAAGCTTAGGCTTAGAGTCCGCACTACTCTACTGATTCATTTAAACATTCTATAGATTCAGTTACTATTCACACTCAGCAGAGTTCCTTAGTTAAGGTAAGCTTAGGCTTAGAGTCCGCTCTACTCTGTCTGTAACTGTTTTTTTGTTCTACGACAAAACAAGAAATAAGACGTATTCCGCAAAATGGAGTAAAGGAACTCTGCTGATCTTGGATAGCAACTGAATCGATAGACTAATTAAATGGATTAATAGAGTAGTTCGGAGCAAAAAAATAAGAAAACAGAGTGTTTAAAACAATTACTAACTCAGTTTGCTATTGCCCGCAATTTGGCCATCCGTCGGATAACTATCCGACGGACGGCCAAGTTGCGGCCGCAAGTTGGCCATCCGTCGGATACGGACACGTGTCCTATACGGGTCACAATATATTCATCAATGGAGGAACATAATCAAGGAACACGCATTCTATACAAGAAAAAGGAAAGAAATTAATAAATAAAGGCTAACCTTGCGAAGGAAAGAACACAAATGTACGTCAATCCTTATGTTGTAGAAGGGAAGAAGAACGAGGAACTGGAAAAGAACAAGTTCAATAAAAGTTTATCACATAACACTGAATCCAGTGATATTTCTAAAGAATGTGGGAGAAACAATCTGTGCCAGTCTTTGCCCATGCCATGGATTATAACATGAAAAACGAACCTGACCAAGATGATGAGCAGGTTAGTTCCCTGATGGTCCCTTGCCCTGCAGTCGTCGCCAAACTACAAGTATTCATTGATGATGTCGACAAGAATGGAGGCGAGAACGACGAATTCAAAGACGAGTGAAAGAAGTTAAATTATTCAAATATAGTAATTGAAACGATCGCTTCTCAAGAACGCCGAACAGCTCTGGTTTTTTTCTCCCAGTGGGGCCCCAGCAAAAGTGGGCGTGGTTTTGCTCCCCCACTGGTTTCCCAGGACAAGAGAGTGCTCTAAAGATGACAGATTGGGCGAATTTCCTCCCACTGGTCCCCCAGTAAATCTCCCACTGGTCCCCCAGATAAAACCATGCGACCACGAGTATGAAACTGCGCGCTCGACATACATTTGACGAAGTGTGCTATTCATTGGACGCGCTGCGGCTCTTATCGTGAGCGTTGCGTTCGGCGTCTTTTAATTTTTTTTCTTATTTATATTTTTGGTTTTACCCATTCTATGAAATAAGTATAATTTCATTTAAGTTCAACAGGGCAATATGCCGACGCATAGTCGAGATAAACAGATGATGAACCGGAGAAAGGTATATTTTTCTATTTAACTATTCCTTAAGTCAATTTTGTTTGTTGATAAAAGTATGGAAAACCTGAAAAGAACAGTCTTCATACATCATCATTCATGTCAACTTATTACTCTCTTTCAGACTTTTATGGCTACGAGCCTGAAGATTTGAAGATTTTGGGTATTTTTAGAGTTGGAACAACACTTAGAGGACTGAATGTTCAAATATGTATATTGCGCCAATGTGTTTGTGTTTTTACTTATTTACTAAATTGTTTTATAGAAATATTAACTACTTTGTAGTTTTCCAAAGTTCTTGCTCTAAAAATGTAATGCTTGCTAATTAATTCTAATTTCAGCAAGTCCAGCGTTTACTTTTTCGCTTCATGGGCCATAGTGCAGCCAAATGAATACTGTGAGTTCTTGTTCATTTACGATCCTAGTTATTTTTCTACCGATTAAATTGCATGCTAAGAAAAAATAAAATTACTCATGAGCATCGTTTCCTTGACCTCTAACGAATGGTAGACCACTCATAGATACATTCATACCTTCTGGCAGCTCTACTCCGATTGAGTGCTCTTGCAACGAGTGAAAAAAAAGAATAAGTGTTTTTCTAAGCCATGTGTGGACGAAAATCGATAACTGATGTATCGTTGAAATCAGCTTAACAAAGTCTTTGAAATCACAATGCACAATTCGTATGGGATTATTAATAGTCAGGCTAAATAGATTTAAACGGATGACGAATTGGAAGTTTGTTATTAAAAATTCAATACTTTTCAGTTGGTATGGAAAGAGCAAGATGTGAGGGAGTCAAGTTTATGACTTAGAAGAATGTTCAGCATAATTCATTCAACGGATCAATGAATCAGAACGATATTAAGAAGATGACCAGCCAAGAGGATTAAGTGATCTTTGATCACTAGTTTCCGCTCTTTGATCTCTTTCTATGTTACAACAGTATCTTTTTTTATGTAATGATTATCGATTGTTATATGCCCTTCTAATCTTTCAATATATTCAGACCGACAAAACGAACAAACTTTTGGTAGTCCCTTTGAGATTTCACATTTACAAGCTCTAGATTCGTATGTAATGTAATAGTTACTTTGTTGAGTTAGTTATGCTATTTTATTATTGTTAATTAATTCGAATGTATTCGTATCGTCCATACTTGGATAAACAGTCTTTGCACTATAACCCTCTTCTCTACAATATCACAGTGCAAGACCACGCCCACTCCCCCACTGGGCACTAAATTTTCTCCCACTGGTCCCCCAGTGCCTCTCCCCTTCTCAGTGGTCCCCCAGTAAATCTCCCACTGGTCCCCTAGCTCCATCCCCACTGGGAAATCTACTGGGGGACCAGTGGGAAATAAAAACCAGAGAGGGACATAACAAGCATGTGTTGGGCTAGTCATTTAAGCGAGAGAACATAGAGGAAAAGAAAGGATAAGCGAGATAGCATGCAGAACTTAAATTTTCTAATTATAAAGCATAATTATGTCAAAATGCGTGTATATATGGCATGGTGCAACCGCCTATTCGATTTGCAAAGAGCGCAAATATTATCAATGGCACAAAACAACGATACATATAGATTTATAACAAAAAACGACCGAGAAATGAAAGGAAAATGAAAAATACAACTGCGTAGAGCAGAAACGCGGAGTGATTGCAAACTGACTCTTCAAACTTTTTCTTACAGTATGTTCTTGCGGAATCGCAGAAAAGGCGCGATAGGAACCAACAATTTCATTCGGGGTTCTCCACCTTTAAAGAACGACTGGAAAATCTGGAATGAATTTTTTGCAACTCTAAGGGAAACTCTAATATTTTTTCTACGCCATTCCTTCTTTTCCAATGACAGTCTAGTCAGATCGTAGAGTTTTAAGTCACACAACAAGCGCTCTGATAACGCTCCCTCGTAGATAAAGAAAACGAGAGAGAGTGTAGCCAGAGCGGAGAGTTTCACATTAACTCGACGTGTTTTAACACCAACCCCGCATGTTCACTATTAGTAAGTAGAGTAAGATGGATAGAATATACTTACATCAACAACATCTCTTGATATCTTATGCTCTTTTCCGTCCAAGTCGATAACAATTGGACGGACGCCAATTCTCTTCAGACTATTCAGGCCCTCTGATGACGATATCCTTAAGAGATTAGAAATATAATCTACTGAATTAAAATGAATAATTTAAATACTTGTTAGGAGTAATGATGAGTAGGATATTCTTGTGCAGGGGACGGAATCCTCTTGAGAGGTCAGAATAGAGCGATGATTCGAGAGATGAGAGGGACCTGTGGTAACTTTGATCTTTAGGCAACTAAACAGTTTTTTTCTGAAACAAAGGGGTGGAAATTTACGATTTTATTCCTATTAAAGTTCCTGCTGCTTCGTCTAACTTCGACAGGGCATATTATAGAACAAAAATTACAAAAACAAAAAAAACGGAAATAACCTCTCGATGTCTCGATCTTCGGTCCTTCTATCCGGCAGGGACACACGATGACGAATACATTTGATGACGTCATTGTTCGAGGATATCTGTATTATTATTATCATTTACTTTATTAATATCATTTATAATTAGCTTATTTTATTTTAAATTTTTAAAAATATTTTGTATATTGTACTTCAATTCTGAAACTTTGAAAAGTTGAAAAATGGACATTACATCAGTGAACTTGCAGTGCAGTCGCAGAGTGGAGTCGAATGTGCCGATGGAAACGCGACTGACAAATCATACCATGAATATATATTTTTTTAACATTTTGAATGCAATTTTAGTCATGGTCCTCGTTCGAGTACTAAAAAACAAAAGAAAACGGTACCTGTGTTTCGAGTCGATTGCGAATTGTGAGAACAAATCGTTTATGAGAAATGAGCGTATCTGAAATATCGATTTTAACAATTAATTTGTAAAATTCGATAAATAATACCTTTTCCAATCGATAATCATTCATTCCTGAGAGTGCATTCGTGAAGTTGGCCGTAGTATCGATGAGTACGGTAATATCGGGCCACACCTATAAGAATATATGATTTCAGAAGCCATACTCTTTATTTCAGAAGCCTAGTATAGGTGTTGCGTACAATGGCAGTTTGGGAGCTATGTATGTGTAAATCTTTAATGGTTTTTTTCAGGAATATTCTTTTGTGGGTGATTTTCGCAGTAAAATTCGTACCTCTCTGGGTCGAATCGTTCTCTTTTGCCGTCTCTCAATGGGAGGAGATGCCATGGCATTGTGGGGCGGACGATGGGTTGAAAGGACTGCACAATCAGATGTTTATTATCAATTAAATACTCATCTCGAGCTGATTTTACTGGCAACGCTCTCTCGTAGACAAAGAAAGCGAGAGAGCATTACCAAGAACGGAGAATACAATTAGCTCTGCGGTGCCTTTCGTTATGATTTTTTTAGATATTTATGGAAACTTACAAAATTTCTTTCGTACGGATTGTTTGAAATTGTTTTACAGATTCGTATCGTATATCTTTATCGCACTTACGGAATTGCGGTCCGACATAACGGCATACGGCGCGGGCGATTTGATTGGCGTAGTTCCTTGCTGATCGACGAGCACGAAGGTTCAACTATAGATAGAATAACTAGGTTAAAGGTACAGCCCAAGCCAATTTGAAACTCTCCGCTCTGGCAATACTCTCTCGCCTTCTTTGTCTATGAGAGAGCCAGAGCGAAGAGTAAAATCAGCTCGTGGTGCACCTTTAAAGATGGAGTCCCATAAATATTACAACAAACTGTGAAGATAGAAAGATATCAAAAGATAATCTACATGTCATAAAGACATTACACAGCCAAAAGGCCGAGAAGCGACATTCTCGGATCTCCATCTTTAACGTCATAAGTGAGAGACAAAACATATTTTATGCAATTTTTATTAAAATACTGTAGTGAATCTGGAGACTAACAATATGCGCGTCTTACCTGATCGATAGTAGACAATAGCACTCCGTGATCTACCAAGTGTCTCACTTGATCTCTCTGATTACGATCACGAGCGACAAATACACCTAAACTATTGTGTGGACCGCTCTGGCAATGCTCTATAGTAGACAGAAACACTGAGAGAGCATTGTCAGACCGGATGAATTAGTTCGGTGTTTTTTCTTTGATCAAAACATTGGCAAGCTTATCTTTAGAGGGTACTTTTTTCATTTTCTTCTCTTTTTTCTCTTACCAAAGGTGTACGATAGCTCCCTTAGTTGGCTTCGACGCGTCTCCACTGCCTTCTTGATATCGGTAAAACTACAACACAAATATACACAATTTTGTTAATTATCTTTAAATGCACAAGCTAATTTTACTTTCCGCTCTGGCAACGCTCTCGCAGTCAAAGAAAGAAAGAGAGAGTGTGGCCAGAGCGGAGAGTTTCAAATTAGCGCGGGATGTCTAACAAAGCCTACTCAATATCATCGGAGAACATGAGCAGCACTTTACTGGCGCCCTCTCTGGATCGTTGTAGGACTCGTTTCGTTTCCTCGTATGCTCTGCATAGTGTGAGTGTTACAAAATTTTTAAAAAAATTATAAAATGTCAAAAAATAATATGGACAAATATATCTGAGAATGTGTAGATGATTTCATTTATAAACTAAAATTGATTAAACGTTATAATTTTATAATCGAACTGCTTATTATATCCGTGAAACATATCTAAAAGAGATTTGTTCACTAGTCTTTATTACTAAAATGAACTAGGAATCGTCGCCTATGCACATGATTACAGTACACTCATTGCGATTTTTTTGTATTATGACTGAAAACTAGGAAACGTCGTCTATCCACACCAACCACAGTGCACTCACTGGGATGCTCTGCTCTTGCCAGGCCCGGGATAGGATATCTTCTCGATCTTCTTTACGAGTTCCTCCTGAGCTACTGCGTCGTGGAATCGTACGTGCTGAGTGGTGAGAGCGATTAGTATACGTCGCCCTTGACATTTTCTCGTGGCAATTCATTCTATTGTGCCACTTATCACATTAGGTGTGACCTTTTCGGAAACGTCGCTTATCCATTTTTTTCAGTGTACAAGGATGATAAGTAAACGTCGACCTACCGTAGTCGCACCTAGTGTGCTGTACACGACGACGGCGATATTGAGTGGAATTGATGTGGATTGGGGAAGGGCTGAGAAGCGTCCACCAAACAGATCTGGGAGTAGCTCACGAGATATGAAGTACTTCGTCTAAAGATCAAAGATCAAAGATCATAGAACAAAGATCATTAGCAAAATCTTGGTACAAGACACCGACAATTCGCTGAGATAAAAAATGAAGGATCAAAAACCACAGAAAGAATATCGATAGTAAGATCTCGTTAGAAGTTAGGTCGTCAATGACGAAAAGTGTTTGAAAAGGAAAGTGCAAACCAAACAAAGATAAATAAATTTAAAAATAAATAAAATTACGGTATTGAAGCTGTCTGGAGTGGACGCGTGAATGGCGATGACGAGATCGACGATCTCTTGGCATGGTAGAACTTCAAAGATCAAAGATCAAAGATCAAATATCAGAGCTAAAAGATCACAGACTAGAGACCAAAAATCAATGACTAAAGTCCTAAGAGCTTAGGTCAATTCCGACAAGAAATTGACAATCAGAGGTCATCTTTGATCTCTACTTCTTGACAGCATCCAATATCAGCTATCAAAGATCAGAGATTAAAGATCAAAGATCAAAGATCAAAACCACCGTACTGAAGCTCGGCACGACAGCGCAGATGGCGTTTCGCTCCTTCTCTTCAATAAGGGGAATGAGCTCAGCGGCGATTCTCTTCCCGCTAGAGTAGGCGTCGTTGGCAGCAACGAGAGAATTGCCATCTATCGAATTGGACGACGTGAACTTGTCCAGGAGTGGCTGCAAAGATCAAAGATCAAAGAACAACATCAAAGATCAAAGATCAGACCTTGTTCGGGAATCCACCGATGACCACACCCTGCATGGTGGCCTTGGCTCGCACTGCTCGAGCAGACTCGGTTGGATCGTCACAGCAATTGATTGCCTGACCGTCTTGATACCTTGAATGGTATGCTATTTGCAGACTTGTTAGCTTGCTAGCATGCTAATATGTGGTTATGATTAAGTACTAGCGAAAAACTGTAAGTGGTATGCTTCTTTTTGGTTGGTACTATATCAAAACTATGGTAATATAATGCGAATGTCGCACACTAGCGACTGATTTGAGCTAGTGGCATGCTAGTGGTATCTGCACTCACTCTCCTCTGGCCATAACTATGACCATCTGATCATTGCCCGAGTCATTCTCATCGAGTAGCTTCCGAGTAGTTTCCATCGCTCTTAAAATCATTCATTACATTAATTATTTTATAATATTTTAAAGAAATTGTACGAGTACAGCAAGGGAAAGATTGTCCTGAGGGAAGAGTTTCCAAACATCTTACAGTTAGGAAATTCGTTTACAGGTTTTAAAAGCTCATTCTAACAATAAGCTAATTTCAATCTCCGCATTAGTAAATTCGAAGGCGATGAAAGCGAGGGTGTGACCAGGGGGGAAGAGTTTCAAATTATCTTGGCGGTATGCCCTCATTTATGAAACATCGTGACTTTATGAAAACGCAATATTTTATCATGATTCTCGCGGAGTAAGTAGATTAGAAGGAAAGAAAGACTATGAAAAGAAAAGAAAATAACGAAAACATCCGTTTCGCTCTCAATCCCGTTTGATCGGCATGACCCATTCAGATCCATTAACAAAGTTCATGATACAATGCTGTTGAAAAGTGATTACAAAATACCGCGCTGCAAGAGATATGAATAATGCATGAAACATACAATTTGAGGTCACTCGCTCCTCCCAGAATGAAGTGACGTTTCATCGTTTGATTTATGGCTACAGCTGCATCGTCGAGCTGCAAAATCAGTTACCGTAACCCTCTACAAGATACAGAAACTGCGATCAGCATTTTTGAAATTTTACATTGAAAACCCTTCGTCGATCACAATTAGGATCATAATTGTTACATATCCTCCATTCACTGATATGAGAGGGACGGCTAGCTCACATGAGACTTCCCAACCCCTTTGCCCATCCATCATCTTAATCTTTATCTTCCGTTCTTGAGAGTATATTGATTAATTATTACTTCACAATTTTTCGACTGTATCGTTCATGCGTGAGCATGTGATAAATAAATAAATAAAAAATATCATCATTCATTCTTTTTATTATAAAACTGCAAAATACCTAGCAAATAAATACCGTACCTGAGCGTATAGTACTCCACTTCTACCGTACTCGCTCAGCTGCAAGCCTTGTGGTGCAGAGAAGAACACGAGGGAAACTCGGGCCTGCAGAATATCGATTGGATCAGAGTAGATCAATGGATACCGTAACCTTGAATGGTCCGAAGCTTTGGCGGAAATGATTGATCGTACTGGCGACAGCTGCCTTTTGCTGCAACATCACAGATAAGAAAACAGAGATCAAAGATCAAAGATCAAACCACCAACCACTTCGACGTTTTCGGCCAACTCCGATTCGGACACCTCGATGACGAAGGTGAGGTCGACGCCGCACACATCCTCTCCTATATAGAAAAAGTTTAGAATATTTTCGACCGCAACGCTTCTACTCATGCGTTGCGGCCAGATTTCGAAAAAAAATGTACCTTTACAATGGACTGTTCGTCGGGCGTACGAGACCGCCTCTGTGACACCTTCCTCGGCACTTTTCATGTTGAAGTAGGACGACTGCACCGCCGAATCTACCGTACCGAACTAAAATATGCAAATGGACCATACGATCGTAAAGTGACTCTACAGGGTTACGATAGTGAGTTAACGATCAGAAATGGTTACGGTAGACAATAGGATATCGATCGGCAAAGACTTACACCAATCACTTCCTTCGTAAGTCTTTGTCCATCCTGAGTGGCGTTTAGTCCGATCGCAATGATCTGAAGGATATAAGATCAAAGATCAAAGATCACCCAAAGATCATTTGATAGCATTCTCAAACCTGCGTCTGGTATGCTGTTCGCAGATCCCTTGCGATGCCGACAACCTTTTCCACAGTTCCATTTCCATTTGCTCTGAAGTTCGAGATCAAAGATCAAGGACCAAAGATCAAAGATCAACGCACCCGTCGGACATGAAAACGATCACAGTTCGGACGTCGTCTTTGTTCGATCGACTAGTCGAGCCCTTAATGATGGTACGCGCTGCGTCGAATCCACTGAAGCAAAGATCAAATTCAGAGATCAAAGATCAAACTACAGTTTCAAGAGTTCAAAGATCGTCACAACGTACAGTTCAAAGTACGTAGCACCGGTGACTTCTCTGACGTTACTGACTGCTTCTTGGAAGGTGACCTGGTCATATTAATGATTATTCGATATCGTTATTATGATCTTACTTTTGGCAAAAATCGATGCGTGGAGAATACAAGAGCCGAGTTGAATGTGACCAGTGCGAATCGACTGAAAATTGGCGTTTTAAAATTTATAAAAATAATTAATTTAATAATTAATTTTTAAAAATAAAGGACTGACGAGTTATTGTGGTTCTGGAAGTATTGATCAGTCAACGTTCGCACCATATCCATCGATATCTGCAAAAGCAAGTGTCAGTAAAAGAAACTCCAACCAACCGGATTCGAACCAGTGACCTAAGGATCTACAGTCCTCCGCTCTACCAACTGAGCTATGGTTGGCGACGAGTGTATGATTTCCCCGGGACTATTTCTCCTCTATTCCCAACAATGATATTATTTGAATGGTCAGCATACACTTTCTCCCTCTCTCTCATGTGTTGTTCAAAAGTCGAGGAAAGACAAGAAAAGAGACGAGAGAATGTGTAAAAAGAGGAGATTTATCGATGGAGGATTGAATGCTAGAGTGACTGATATAGTAGCTGGTTGGAATAATACTGCCACTTTATTTTCATGCAAATTAAAATCAATACCGATCATTTTTGTATCATTACTCCAATTATCGTTCATTAAGAGTATTCGATATCAGAAATTAAAGCGAAGAATAAAGATAACACGTTGAAAACGTATCATATGGCTAAATAACCAGCTACAATTAGCTCATTCGGCTACATTGTTGCTAATTTACGTCTAAATATGCTTACGTGATATCCGTAATCCAGCATACTCTGAGATTCATCAACAAGGAATAGCACATCCAATGCACATGCGTGAGCTGAGAAAGGTTAAGGATTAAACTACTTCCAGAGATCAAAGATCAAAGATCAAAGATCACACCTTTAATTCTTTGCTCTTCGGGTTCTTGCGTGGTAGGAGGAGCTTCGGTTGTGATCAACCCGGGTGTCGTTGGCAGTGTAGGTGACGTGGGTGAGGGAGTCGGCATGCGGGCTGTAAAGATCAAAGATCAAACTACAAAGTGCACAAATCTGATCAAACTACAAACTACACAAATGTCAAAGACCACAGTACCATCACAGACCCAATGGTCAATCTGCGATACAACGGTCGGATTTGTGATCCAATCGAACGACGGAATGTAGTAGTAGTGAGTGCCGTCAGAGATAGCCTGCAGAGATCAAAGATCAAAAGACAACTGTACAAAGATCAACCATCAAAGATCAAACTAGACACACACATTTTGTAGGCGCGCCTTGACCGAGTCTGCTTGTCCGATCTGCAGGGCGGATATGACAAAGTAGTGCTGGTACTTGAGTACGTCAGTGAGCGTGGATAACTGTCGATCTGTTGCTGTGTCACTGAATGAGATCAAAGATCAGCGATTATAGATCAAGGACCAAAGATCATTTGGAAATGTGAATATAGCATGTTTTATGAATATCATTCACCAAAGTTCATTTGGCTCTGTGAATGTATCAAGTTCGTGAATCAGAACCAAAGATCAAAAAGCAAGCATCAAAGATCAAAGATCAAAGATCAAAAATCATACATGGAGTCGAGAATGACGATGAGACTACGTGCTTGATTGGCGGGAACGGAGGGAGCGATGTTGCGGAGGACGAATTCCATGCCTCTATCAATAGTTTTTTTTTCAAATAGGTTTCTCAAGTTATGTATATACGCCACACTTTTATACTTCACGATATATCCTTCATTTCCAATCTCAACTGGGTTATTTTTACTCTCCGCTTTGGACAGACTCTTTCGTAGACAAAGAAAGCTTGAGAGCATTGCCAGAGCAGACAGTTTAAAATTAACACGAGGTGAGCCTTTAAAGTTACCGTAACCTCTCTGAATGGTCTCTTCGACGCGCAATGCGCTCTCGTTGTGAGTGAACAGAGAAATAGTGTGCGCAATGAAGAGGTCATTGAGTGAGGTTACGCTCCCTTTAAGCTTACGTCGCGAGATTGTGACCGTTCACGTTGCCAGGATTAACATTAGCCGGCGTCAACTGCGCTACCACATCCTGCCAGCACTTCATGTCTGTGCAAGGTTCACCAAGGTTGCGGGCCTTAATAAAATCAGTTCACGATTAATCGTCAAAGTGTTACAGTATACCTTTCCGCCGACATAAGTCGCAATCTGGAATGTCACACCATCCGGCCATGTTGATCCATCGACCGGTAGATTTACTGAGTACGGTAGCATAGAGAGAATCGATGAAATCTATAATTTATTGATTGATTATTAAGCAATATACGACTACCGTATACCATACATTGGCTAGTTTCTCTTCGAGAGTGCCTACAGTAGGGTGGGCTACGTCAATGAGGAAGACACTAGCGATCTGACGACCGCCAACATCGCAGGTTACTGTAATTGAAGATACTGATTTTACTTTTTGAATGCCCAAAGTTACCGTAATAAAAAATACCGTACCTCCTTCAGGCAGCTGGGGTCCACCGGAGTAGCCCGGTTCCGTCGATCCCCATCCAGGGGGCAGAGCCGTGAAACAGATCGTGCTTACCGTATCCGATGGTGTTGTCATCTGAAATTATTGATTGATTGCTCATTTTTACCGTATCTTCAATCTACAGTTCTCACCGGGTAAGGAGTGCTACTGGAGTCGTACGGGTATGTGCTGTATCCCTGGTTGAATCCGCCTGGAGGCAGTTTAGGCTGTCCCTCACACTGTGCCAGAGGATCGGCTGAAATCAAAGGATTATCTATTTTTATGATTATTGATTGTCCTCACAGAAAAGATTCGAATTGACTCCGCCTTCTCGGAGAGAATTCACCACTTCGTTCAACGTTTCATTATTCTAAATATATGAAAATATTTATTAAAAATTCCTAAATTTCAGGAAACCTTCATTCCCTCGGGGAATATCAGCGTCATGTACACGTATACTCCGCCGTTTGGAGCTTGCCTGAAATTGAGGGAAATTCAAATTTGGAAATTATCTGAAACAACACAGAACCGTCACGAGAAAAAATAAACAAGTAAAACTTTCAATGTCAGATTTAAATTATTCCTTCAAAATTTTGCGTTTATTCAAACAGTGGATAACAAATATTTTACCACTCATAATTTCCTTTTCTAGATGAAAAACTGATAATTTTACAAAACAGACTAACTCAATCTTGTTCACGATAACTTTCGGTTTCTGTTCCGCTATCATCTTCTCTTTATCTTCTTCCCGCTTGGTCTGCTTGGTAGCTAGCTTGCTAGTCTGCTTGCCGGTCTGCTTGATGGTATGATGATTCTTGACCGCATCTCTAGATTCTCGTTTCTTCTTCCTTTTCTTCGAACCCTCTTCAAGCGCTCGATGAATCTTTAATTGTTGTTCAATACAAATAATATTTCTGGCAAATAAGGAGCGTATCAATAACAAGTCTAAAGATCAGCAGGGACCGAATCCAAACTCCAAACACCAAAGTTCAAAGATCAAAGTTCAAAGATCAAAGTCCAAAGATCATCATCTAAGTTTAGAAAATCTAATTACCTTATTCTCCAATATCTTCGCTATTCTCTTGTAGTCTTCTGATTGGCTATCCGCCAGTTCTGGCTTCCAATTGATGTCATTCACGTGAGAGGAAGTGAAGACTGCGGAGTCCGAGTGATCATGGTTGAGGGGCGATGAGGGCGCAGCACAATTCTCTGAATCATTGATCTTTGATCTTTGGACCTTGGCTGTGGTCATTTGAACTCTGATGATCTATGTAATTTAAATAGCAAAGCTAAACTTGCCAAAGGTATGAAGTTTTAATTTCTATGCTAGTATTTGGATAATAACGATTACTCCTGAGTATTGCGGCTGTTACTTTGTGGTTAGAAAAAGTGAATGTTGTACATAACAACAAAAATGCGAAATACGAAAAATGAGTATTTAGTTTCATTGGGAAATGGTAGTACCTAGCAACTTAGCTTATGTCACAAGAGGTTACATGGACGCAATGATAAGAATGAGATATATAGAATCGAGAGGTAAAAAGGGATAAAGTAAAGTTATTATTATTATTATTATTATTCAAAGCACACGAAGTCCCGGAGATGACAGTGATGATAGTGAGAATTGACATTGAATTATCACCAATTCATTATCAGTTAGGAAAAGCCCAATGGAGAGAATACAATCGAGACTCGAGAGATATGAGCGAGATCAGTGGTCAATAACAAAGATTTGCTTCTTATGATCTATCTTGACCAGTAGTATTGCTTAGTTTGTAACAGGACAAATTCCACAGATTTTTATTCTAGTAGATTTCCGCAGTCTTGAACGCACACCCCGAGCAAATTTGAGATACTCCACTCTGGGAACACTCTCTCGTAGACAAAGAGAGCGAGAGAGCATTAGCAGAGCGAGCAGTTTACTCGGGGCGCACCTTCAATGAAATCTATAGCGCTGCGTTAGTGAAGGGCACAGGAATCCAGATTTTTTGTAAAATTTTTCTTTGTTTCTTGATATTGGAAATAAACTCACGTGGATCAGTGTATTTGATGATTCCGAGAGTGAGCATCACAGCTCCCGCTACCAGAAGTAAGATCGAGATGATCATAAACACGAAGACCACCTGGACAAATTAAAGTGAACCCCCGAGCTAAAAAATCTCCGCTCTGACCATACTCCCTCGCTTTCCTTCTCTGCGAGAGAGTATTACCAATGCGGGAAATAAAATTAGCTTATGGTGTGACTTTAAACGTAAAATTATTTTAAAAAAAATGAAATTTGATGAAATTATTCTTAGATTCAAAACATACATGCTGCGTTCGGCCGCCCATTTTGAACCTGGCGCCTGAACCGCCGGGATTTGTCTCGTACTGACGAATGGTTGCGGAGTTCTAAGTAGGATAATGGTAATTATTTCTCGATCGTTCAATCATCGATAGAAACCGCACAATCTTTACGAAAAAAAAAAGGATTAATTGAATGGCTAGAATGAGATATTGCAATGTGGGCATTGTAACCGAATATCATAAACGGAAGGCTACACTCTAAGTACAGAATACTGATGAAAGTCAATACAGTTGTAATGCTGTGTTCAATAGAAACGCAGCTAAAGGTCTGATCGTTTTGCAGCCACACAACACAGTCTACCGTATCCCGTAGTCTACCACCACTGCCTGGCACGCAGTGTATACAAACTGCGCGCCTCAGGGAGGGTGGCTGAAAACTCTCTGCCTAGAATTACTTATCAATATGGCTACTATCACAATCCTTATCAAATACTATTTTGGGCGCCGAAGTCTCTTCGCCATGTTTACGTCTCTACCGATGAAGACTATATGAATCATGCGCAGAGCAAACATTTCCCGACTCCCCGCTTACCGTTCCAATCGAAGGCCACAACAAAAAACAACAGTAGGCTGTGACTCTTTATTTATACAGTTCTGACTGATGCAAGTCGAGCACAATAACACCGGGAACGAGAGCGATATGGGGCAGACGTTAACTTGGGGGAAAATGGGAAAGAGCAAAGATCAAAGATTAAAGAACGAAGTACAATAATGACGACAATTGGTCAAATGTTGCTTGGTGAAAAGGAGATTTGTGATCATATATCATTGGGACAGGGACAAAACTAACGATGGATATTATGTTTAGTAAATAAAGAATGGATTTTGTAGGATGATCTCACTAAAAACTGCAATGCAAGGCTTTTGAAGTTCATTTGACGACACGATGCTATATCATTTTCTCTATTGCAGGAGCTATGATGCGCTTTTACATTTGCCTTGCGTGCAACCTCCGTCACAACGGAGATGTCCATGTAAACTTTGTACAGTGTTTTGTGGCATAAATATAATATTTATAATTACTTCTTGGCAAAATCCCGTTCGAAATGTACATTATGCAGAGTTTACGCGGTTACGTCTCCGTCGTTGCAGCCGAGGCAAGTAAGGCAAATGTAAAACCACATAATAAGAACGGTGATTCATAAATATTTCGAATTCTGGCACTATACTATCGAAACAAACACGCAGATACACATTAAAAAACTGACAAAAACAATGACCAAGACTCTTATAATGGTTATTGACCATACTATTAGAGATCAAATTCTATCAGAGCCAAAATACAATCATTTCTTTAGACTGACATGAAAGAAGATCAAAAATAAAAGATCAAAGATCAAAGATCACGGAGTGTGCTTTCGCTTTTTGTGCCATTGTCGCATCTCCTTCTTATCATCTCTGTCCAAGGCCTCCTCTTTCGATTGAGCAAGGCCTTTTCTGAAAAAAGTGATCAATCAGAAATGGAAGCCACTAGAAAAGCCCATATTGTTCATAATCCAAGGTTGTTTTATCCTGATGGTTACGTCTTTCGCAACATTGATTTTTTAAAAGGTTTGTCTTCATGATTGTTTAGTCTTTGTTTGCATAATATGCAAATACTGTTATGTACACTGGGGGAATACAAACGGTATTATCAACTCAGTAATATTATGACATCTACAGTATTCCATACTGGTTCAAAAGTCGCGAAAATAAATTAAAATATAAGGTAGGCCTTTATGGATATTGAATAAAACGCCTTCTTCACTTTTCCTTTCGAAAATTTTTGATCAGACTATGAGCATTAATTTCAATCGATAATATTATTAAATAAACAGTAAACCCTACCGTCGTGGAGGAATGACGGGCGGGTAATAGGCGCCCTTGCCTATGGGATAGTACACCCATCGGGGTAGAGGAGTCGTGGTTTGCAACTTAAATTGTTATTTTATTATTGTAAATAAATATTAGTTGTTGTTTTTTGTGTTTTTTTGTCAACGGCATTTCTAGATATATTTTCGAAAAAAGCACGAAATAATTTAAAGGAATAGCTCATGCAAATGTAACGTTGCATAGTAAACTCAATTTATGTTAATTATTTATTTATTATTATTTATTTATTTAATCAGTGAGCAAAATGGACCTTCTCAATAGCTGAACATCCAATCAATGAGACCTCCATGAATCTCCAATCCTTCTCGCATCCTTTGAAGTATATGAAGGGCAGATTGTCCGATGTTGGCAAGGTTATATTCCTGGAATGCTAACTTTTTTACAAAATTAATTTAAAAAAAAATCATTTTCAAAATTAATCATCGTTTTCAGTGATCACTTCACGCTACTCTCACACCTACATCATGCCACATGAAGAGCAAAAGTTTTTTTTGTTTTTCGTTGATCTATCATGTACCGCTACAGCTTAATCTCCATTATCAAAACCACGAGTTAATTTGAAACTCTCCGCATTGACAAAACTCTATTGCAGGCAAAGAAAGCGAGAGAATGTGCTCAGAGCGGAGAGTTTCAAATAATCTCAGGCTTTTAACCTAAAATTCTTACCAAGTACTCATATCTCCTCTTCTACATGTATATGTCCTGTGCACCTCCGTTCCCTCCTTACTGATCACAGCCCAGTCATATTTCAGCAGAAGAAAGGGCCTCTCGACATCGGTGCCGTTGATGATAACTTGGGTCGAGATCGCCTGAAGGTCATGTTAATTCGTGTAACCGAAAGGATACATGGTAGCAGGTTTCGGGTACTCGGGTTCGGATATCCCGGTTAAGATCGAAATTGGAACTTACTAATATATCCCTATCATTGAGCACCTGTCGAGTCTGCCAGGGGCCGGCAGGTTTTCTGCAAATAACGATTCTAATTTAAAAAAATTTTCTCGAGAAAATTTGTTCATGTTCTTCATCGAAAAGACAATTTAAAAGACTTAAAAGACAAAATCGAAAAATTTCTCGATGCTCATTTTAAACTCTCCACACTGGGGGCAATACTCTCTCGCTTTCTTTGTCTGACAATGAGTGAATGCAACCAGAGCGGAGAGTCAATTTTACAGATTGAGTGTGTCCCTTTAAGTCACCTTTGAGACTCGCATTACCTTTTCAACCCCATATGCAGTCCTCCGTCCTCCCAAATCGGCTTGCACATTATCGAATCATATCCCTTTGGGGGTAGTTCATTCCAGAGTATCGGAGCTGACGACAGTGAGAGCTCTATCGATCGATTCTGCAACGCGACCGCGACGCACACCTTAAAGAAATATGGTATAAGGTAAGTCAATTTAAGGCGTTAAGGCTTAAATTAAGTAGTAAGTCAGACCTGATTGATCTCCGGGGGTATGGAATTTGATCCTAGGATATGTACCGATGTAAGCAGAAGAGTGTTCATGGAGAACAAAATGGTAACAGTTAATAGGGAGAAGAAGAAGGTGCAATAGTGGAAGAGATAGGTGAAGTAACTTAAAAGTAACTCGAAAATTGACTGGAAAAGTAACTAAAAGTTAATTGAAAAGAAAAAAATTAGAAGATATAAAACAAAAAATATCATCTACAAATATCGAAAAGAGAAATATTAACTGAAACGAACCGAACAAAGTTTCTCGCGAACGCGTGCCGATGGTGGAAGCTATTTCGTCTAAATAATATATTTTAAATACTGTATTAATACCCAAATTCGAGGTACAAAAACCCCTTCTTCAGAAGTGTTGAAAATGTCTGTGTTTTTTTTTAATTTAAAATTTTATTTTTCTCTTTGTATCTTATCAGATCATACACTTTTTATACAATATAAATGACTTTTAAGTAATAATAATAATAATAATGATGATGATGATTAAATATCAATAAATAAATTTTCAAGTCAAACTGATGATGTATCCGTCCATACCTGCAGGTGTAGTGATAACAACACGGCGCACAGCATGATAGCAGAAAGGCGATATAGCCGGCCACTGATAACGATATACAGGTGATTAGACGAATGAGACGACGAAGATGGAGATAACACTTAATTAATAATTAAATAATAATATAAAATAATATAAAATAATACTTTATCCTGTTTAACTTGTAATTATAGATAATTATGCTTTGGAACAGCTGCATAATTGATATATTTGAAATATTTTTTAATGTTAAAAGAAAAATCAGTTCACGCCGATTATCTTATCTTATTTATTTATTTGATATACCCGTGAAAGGTGCGACAGCAAATACAGAAGAGATTGGAGAAATAATACTAATAATAGAAAGGACATGGGGAAGTTGACAGGGGTTAATCGATAGCTAACAGATCACCGTTGTTCCAGTAGAAATGAGGTGGACGAGGCCTCAGAACAGGAAGGGGACTGTTCAAATCCATGTGAGGGGTGGATCATAATGGAGACACCGGGATAGATAACTAAAAAAATGTGTACTTCAACTTGCAGGATGAGGAGGGGAGTTGGAGATGGCGAACTAGGTGAAATTTCATCAATTGACAAAAGTAGATCTTCGACATGCACAGCAAATCGTTTTTGCAATCACGACTCCGTTTAAAGAAACAAAGTTCACTTCAAATTTTATGTAGTTAATGAAAAGATCAAAGGTCAATCGAAGATCACTTTTTGAATTCCCAAGAAAGAAAGAAAAAAATCGAGCAAAAGAAACTCCAACCAACCGGATTCGAACCAGTGACCTAAGGATCTACAGTCCTCCGCTCTACCAACTGAGCTATGGTTGGTGATGCGGGTATAACTTTCTGCTATCGATATCTATTGCTTATTATTATTAACGCGAGCCGGTTTACACCTGCTTCATTGTCAGATCATTCCGCTGTCTCATTCTCTACTATTTCTTTGTTCCCTCACTTTAATACGAAGCAAAGGAAAATAAATGTGAAGTAAATCATGCATGCATTTATATTTACATATTATTTTTTTAAATGTTCGTTATAAACCATTAAATTTAATGAATTTTTTAAATAAATACGAAATGAGAAAAAAATATTAAATTTAAAAAAAAAATTTAAATCATACCAGTGAACACGGTCCGATGGTCGAGATGACGGGTGCCTTAACCACTTCCTCTTCTAGTTTCTCTGATGGATCTTTGTCTACACCGTAGACGACCCGACGAGCCCAACGAATCGGCCATAACTCGTCAAACTCACGCATTCGAGCCTCGTCACTTAATATTAGGAGAACTTAAGGACGATTAAGTTTAGGGGTAAACTGGCTCAAAATCACACTCGAGCTAATATGAAACTCTCCGCTCTGACAATGCACTCTCTTTTTCGATGTCAACAGGTGAGTGTTGCCAGAGCGGAGAGTTCTAAATGAGCTCTGGATGTCTTTAAGAGTTGAAAAATTAGCGTTGTTGCTCACCTGGTATTGATTCCCTCCAGAAAGTGTTCGTGAGGAGACGGAAAGCGATAGACACCCGGAGTCGGTGCTGCTGCCTTCTTAAGGTAAGGGGCGAACTAGAGTTGGCTATTCGGGGGTTGCTTGATCGTAAAATCATTTGCAGGTCAGCTATATCGGAGAGAGGGGAGGGGTAACGATTGCGGGCTCGCAATGATTTTAGGAGCCATTGCGTGCCCGCAATCCGCAACGCGATAGCCAACCCTAGTGTGAACTTTAACTAGGGTCGTGAACTAAAGGCTAAGTACCTTCTTAAGTGTTGGACAGACCAATCGTCGATAAGCAAAGTAGAGCATTGTTAGCCTCCATACAAGAGAAGCGTTGGTAGTAACGCATGAGAGAAACAAAGACCATGGAATTATCTGAAACAATTCAAATTTCATAAACTTTGACGATGACTATTGTCTTTGTAATTATCAGATTCTCCACATTCCAGCTTTATTCGTTCTAAACACAACCGGGTTAATATGCAATTAATATATTAATTTCAGTTCACGATGGGTAATTATTGTAGTACACATAGAAAAAAATCCCTATTCCAATTTCGGAATTCTTCTCCCATAGGTTAGGGAACTATTCCTTGATTGGGTTTGAATTCCCTTATCTATAAGGGATTCCGTAATAGGGAATAATAGGGAATAACTCCCTTATAGCTAGGGGATTTTTTTGTGGATGTACCTGTGGTCCTACACATCTACACGACGTGATGATGAAGAAGTTGATGATAGTCATCGGGAAATCGTGAAGGGCCATAATGAGAAAGGAGACTCGGAAGTTGTTGAAGGCCTTTATTTTAAATAAATAAATATATTTTATCATTCTGTCATTTATGAATAAGACATATATAGATAATATCTGAAATTCTGAAACTCTCCACTCTTTCCAGTTTCTCTCACAGGCAGAAAAAGTGAGAGAGTATGGTCAGAGCGGAACCGACCTGCAGCCACTCAACGATAGCCTCAACAATAATCGTCAATCCACTCCTGTATGGTTTGATATCCAATCGATGGGCAAACGCATTCTCAACGCACAGAACCTAGCAAATCAGTAAATTATTGGCAACAAGCAAGTGAAAAAAAAGTTTATTGACATCATGATTATAGGCACATATGGGATAATTTTACTCTCTCCTCTGGTAATGCTCTCTGGTAGACAAAGAAAGCAGAAGAACATTTCCAGAGCGGAGAGTTTCAATACTTCCATGGTGTACAAGTTAGTATAGGCCAAATTTGAGTAGGGTCTTTACATTATTATAATTATTTTTCTCATCGTTTCTGTATTTGCTGTCGCACCTGTCACGGGTGTATCAAATAAATAAATAAATAAATAGGGATGGTAACGGTTTGACCGTATTCAGTTCTAGCAGGCCAATATTCCAAATCTAATTTAATTTCTTTAAATCAAAAACATTCAAATGAAACGATACCAGAAGTAGTCCGGTCAGCATGGATCCGGCTACAACACAAGAGACGAGAGTGATGACCAGCCATGTATTCAGTGGATAGGAGGTTACAAGACCACTGTAAAAACAATGTTTTTTAAACACCTATTTACTTTTTTTCTGAACAATGTGAAAAGAATCAAAAGATGCAGATATCAATTTAAAAAAAGTTTATATTGATTATATAATCTATGTAAATTATATAAACTGTATTTTATCGATTTTTTCAACAAACCAAACGTCAATTTAAAATTTTTTGCATTACTACTGTAATAGAAAAAATTTAGTATTATAGTATTTCTTGGAATTTTCAATGAAAGTATTACTGATGAACACTTGCCCTATTCAACAAGGAACTTACTTTTTCTTAGTTATACCTGTTATATTATGTAATCAATATGATTAGGCCTTGTTCTTTCGTACGAAAAATGTCGCTGTGATCAAGTAATTGCAGTGCATACTACATTTCTTCATATTTTATTTCACGCTCAAATCTCTCTATTTTATCCCACCATAAGTAACCTCTCTGTAAGAAATGATAAAATATTATTATTACCGTAATGTGCAATAAACATGCAGCCAATCGGCAGCTGCATTGCATGTATAGACGATGAATGAGATGGCGTAGAGTGTGTGCATTGTGCGGTCTAAATTTTAGCTAATAAATAAATAAATTTATTTATAAATTAGTAAAAATATATAAATAAATAAATAAATATTGCACAATTTCTCACAAGAATTAAGGCAAATTAAAAAGAAATAATTTCGAAAAAAAGGCATTCAAAAAAGATTGGAGAGTAATTTAAATACAAAAAAAACACTCTTGTAGATCTTTCACAAAAATTATATCCAAATCAATCTTCTTCTAGATATTTCTTTAACTTTCTTTAAATTAATTTAAATTAAACTAAATCTCTTTAATTTTAATTTAAATTATTTCTTTGAATTGTCTGTTTTGGACCTTTGAGCATCGGCATCCCTGGCGACGAGGTGGCGAATCCACTCGTATAAAGTGTGTTGAGAAGAGCTAGGACGTTGCCTGCAAAAGGTAATTTCCGAATGAGATCGAGTCTGTTAAAATAGATAATATTTGAATAGTTTCTAAAAATTGTTGAACAAAAATTGTTTCCATACATCCGCGTTTATTTAAGGATAGTCTAGCTCGGAGCTGCAAGTTTCCACTTTTTCAAAAGGTATAACATGGATAACAATGAGTGGTGCACGAAATAATAAGAGATGATGAATAAAAAAAAATAATGATAAAAATAAATAAATAAATAAATATGTAAATGAAAAGTTTACAACAGCAGAGTTATACTCACCCGCTTTCAGTGATGACGGAGATGCGATGTTCTTCATCTTGATAATGGAGAAGGGAAGGAATATGCTTAATGGGCTGAAAAGGCAAATGCCCTCAATGGGATGTCTGGAGATATTTCTGAACAATTCCGTACAAGACATATTGAATTGAGCACAAATGGTTATATATAACTATATATAGCAATGTCAAATTAAGTGTCGTAAATTAAGTTTTGAGTGTCGTCTGTCAATACTGTCTAATTTTCATTGTTTCGAAACTCGCCCCCCTCTGGCAACGCTCTCCCGCTTTGTTTGTCTATGAGAGAGTGTTGCCAGAATGTAGAGTTGCAAATTAGCTCTAGGTGAACCATTTATGCGTTTAAAAATAGTGAAATGCATTGATGAAATTAAGTTTAGTCTTTAAAAAGAACGAGGAACATAAATTCGATTGGCAAAACTAGATGGCATCTCATTCAAACACATAGACTATTCCCTCTATCGTTTCCCTTCCTCTCTCCTGCTCTCTCTTCCCCTATCTTCCTCTCTCCTATTCTCCTTCTTCCTTCTATCTCTCTCTCTCTATCTCTCCTTCTCCCTCTCTCTTTCCCTCTCTTCCTCTCTCTCTCTCTTCTCACTTCTCACTCCCAATCTCTCTCCCTCTCTATCACTCTCCCTCTCCCTCTTCCAATCTCTCTCCCTATCCCTCCTTCACCCTCTCTCTTCCTCCACTTCCGATTGCGTGCCTCATCATCCCTATCACAATACCCCAAATACAAGTTGTCGTCTCTATTCAGAGGATAAGGGGGCATAGAGGGGGGATGTAGTCAATCTGTAGTCTCACAATTCACGTTACACAGACCTTTATCAAGCACATAACCATAGGTCAGATTCTATCGTGTATGAAGCTGCTTTTTTCTTATTCTTATAAAGTATGCACCGTTTACCTGTTCACGCTGCGTTGCATGTCACGAAATTGATATTATCGACTTGCTGAGAAGTAAAACATGGTCGTAGAATTCGAAAGAGAAACTTCCACGTGTAACAAAATCACACAAAATGTTTATCATGAAATTCGAACAATTTGCATAATTTGAATATTCTAATTTTCCCATTGTTCTATTGTAAAGTAGTGTCGTAGATGACGTTAGAGAAGTGAACATACAAAGACAAAATGCTAAGAACTTGAATAGATTCACAGGGACGATTCGCAAAAAATGGTAGTCGATCAATTTTAAATGCTATTGTCACCTTCGCTGAATGAAATACGTGGCAACGATATGCCTTATGCACTGTTACATTTGCCTTACGTGCCTCCCCCTCCGCCGCTTCGGAGAGGTGACGGAGGGGGTTACGGCGTAGGCACGTAAGGCAAATGTAACAGTGCATAAGACTGACAATGACTAGAACGAGATGCTCGAAACTGAGCGAAGTGGCCCAAATTGACTGGAGAAGTCGTACTCCGTACAGAAACGGAAAGAAGATAACGTCCATACATGGTATTGAACTCAAGTTTCGTTCTCGTAGCATATGTATGTTCAATTATATTCCAATGTATTCGTGTGAAATGCAAATGTTATTCAACAAAACCGAATGGGGTGACAAATATTTATCCAAACTTCAATGATACAACTAGTTCGTTATTTTACGGCACACGGACGTTCTAAAGAAAAAAACAATCATTGTTATATTGGGTGTGGAAAGTAGAAGATTTAGTTCATGGAGCTAGTACCTCCCCCACAGACATTCCTCCCCAAGAAGGAGTGCTGACTGAGGAGAGTGTACTAGATCCAAAAACGGCTCGTCATAAACCCTCGTACATGGATCCCGACACTTTAAAGTGCAAAAAGGTCGCGATAATTGAAAAGTATACTGTTTCATTTAACAATAGGACCAGGAAATGCAGGAATCACTTAGTGATTAGACTTTAATCAACCAAGAAAATAAGGATCAAGATGATCCTCTAAGAGGCTATGGTACATTTGGCTTAGGTGCTCACTCCGTCACAACTTACGTATCGGAATGGAAAATTCCACGTAAGGTTGAACGGTGTGATCACTTAAGGCAAAGTAACAAAGCATAAAAAGTGATCATATCCAGGAAAAATTCAGTCGCGAAAAAAAATTGGTAAACTGAATGGTGGAGACGAATCTTCGAGCCCTTTTATGAGGTCCACACAAGGCGATTTGCTTATGCAAATTACGAATGGACACGTTACTAGAACATTTGAGTATCACAAGCAAAGCAATTAAATTTGCATGTTATAATTGAATGAACAATATGATAATTATTATTCGTCAATCAATCAATAAATCATCTTTCATCTAGTATTTTACTTCATACGAATAAATTGATTGATCGCATATTGCTAAATAAGCTTGATAACAAATTAAAACTTAATAATGTTCACTCAAGAAACTTCGATATAATATTAATAGTGATATTGATTTGTCGATATTTTCCTTTATTCAAGGCACACAAAGTCTTGCCAGATCGCAGCCGTTCGATTAGCTTCAGTTGCGTGAAGCCTTGATCATGTCCGCCCATCTCACCTTTGGACTGCCTCTTGGTCTCCTTCAATCCGTGATTGAACAGCACCAAACCAAACACACCAAAACCGAGTACCACGAGTAAGAGGAACTGGTAGGGACTTGCATCAATTGGAGATACGGCCGTCTTGCTCAACTCTATCCAATAATTATGGAGCGAAAGATATTCCAACCAATCTTTTTCACTCTCTAAACACCAACCAAAGAGATTGTCGTATGTACATTTTTTTATTATTATCAAGCTTATTTAGCTATATCAGGCCTGTCACGAGAGAATCGACCTAAAATGGCTATTTTTCGGAATATTCCGTTTTTCGCCCATATGGGGCGAAAAACAAAAAATGAGTTAGCATCAGTTTTCGGTACCTCTAGGCATGTCCTACCATCCCCCGAAGTGCCATTGTGCAAATATCATTCTGGGGCTCCCTACACCGGGTCGGTCATCCGGGAACCCAACTTTGAACTCAAATATCTCGGTTCAGGTGCATTTATGTGAAAAAAATGCTCGAGGGAAACCCCCGCTATTTTTCCGTGCTCTATCGATCTAAACAAACCAGAGGTCATGAAAGTGCTTCCGAACAGCGCTACACTATAGGCAAAATAACTCAAAACCTGTCGATTCGGCGCGGACGATCCTGAATTATGTTATGTAACTTTTCGAGGGCTACAAAATGAGTGGTTTACGAAAAAAATACGTTAATGCGTTCGTATGGATCATCCCCTTGGAAATTTCCTGATGACTTGAAGTCCTTTTCGACACCCACAATCTCTCGTTTTACACACTCTCTCGCCCATTCCTTTTCATTCCATTCCATTTCATTCTACACCGCACGGTATCGAGCGCGCGATGCGGAATGAAACATATCGTTCTCTCCCTTTCTCTTCCCTGTATTTCTTTCACTCTCCGGTGAGAGAGTGTGTGAAACGAGAGATTGTGGTTGGGCGAAAATGACTTCAAATCATCAGGAAATTTCCAAGGGGATGAACCATACGAACGCATTAACGTTTTTTTTCGTAAACCACTCATTTCGTAGCCCTCGAAAAGTTACATAACATATTTCAGTATCTTCCGCGCCGAATCGACAGGTTTTGAGTTATTTTGCCCAGAGTGTAGCGCTGTTCGGAAGCACTTTCATGATTTCTGGTTTGTTTAGATCGATAGAGCTCGGAAAAATAGCGGGGGTTACCCTCGTGACAGTTTTTCACAGAAATGCACCTGAACCGAGATATTTGAGTTCAAAGTTGGGTTCCCTGATTACCGACCCGGTGCAGGGACCCCAGAATGATAGTAGCACAATGGCACTTCGGGTGATGGTAGGACATGCCTAAACAAGAATAAAACTGGAGAGAACTTGTTTTGTAATATTTCTCAATTCCGAGCTTTAGGTCGATTCTCTCGTGACAGGCCTGATATACGATTAATATTTATCTTATTCTTAATTCAATGACTATCTGACTCTGAGAGTCAATGAATTAAGAATTAAATAGAATGAATGGCAGATTGACTGTCGAACCTTTGCCACGAGCGGTGGAGTCTGTAGTTGGTTGAATGGACAAAAGGAAAAAGAATACGTTGAAGACCCTGATCGAGATGGAGAGATGACTTTGTCAAAGCAGCCGATCCTCATTATCAAAAAGTCTTGGGTCAGTCTTGGACATCTCGTGCATTCACCTATTGAAACTGAAAATATATCGAGTGGTCTCATAAAGAAAAAGGTAGATCCATAATCATACATCGTGCCTTTGCATCACAATATGCCGACAATACTCCAGAAGCTATAATCTAAACTATAATCAATGAGTGACTGATCTTCGATCTAGTTCGAACCTAACTCCGACCACTTTTGAACGCGTTGTCATAGGCTACGTGATCTGAACTAGAGTTGGCTATTCTGGTTGGTTTTGAGGATACTTGTTGTAAACGGTGGCTCAAGGTGCAAAACGAACATGACCATCGTAGGAAGTAAAAGTGAAACGTGTACTGTGTGTAAAGTACTCCACATTATCAATGTGCATGCATGTCTAAAAGTTAAGGCCCACTGTTTCTGATAGCGTATTATAGAATTACAAAAGTTTTGCACACACCGCGCCAAATGCCGAATACAGTAAACTTCTCCACCGTTGAGAAAAACGCACTCCAAATTTTAGGAAGGTTTTTTCGAACGTTTTTTCAATGCATATAATTTTATTTTTATTGAAAGTCCTGTGAAATGATGAGGAAACGCCATAAAATTCGATAAAACTAGAGAAAATGGTATGTCGCGCGAAGAAGTGGGCGGAGTCTGAATATTGCGCGGCTAACAGCGGAATTTGTATTGTTCGGACAGTTTTAATTCTATAATACACAATGCTGTTGCCACGAGTTGGGAGTCTGCCAATCAAGCCAAGTTGAGGTCGTAAGCTTATCTCTGCGACGTCATAAACATAAGTGAAAAAAATTTTTTTTTTAATTCTGAAGGAATTATAATTCAATAAATACATAAATACATAGGTAGAAATACAGCGGCCTGAACTTGAGTTGGCTATTCGGGTTGCGGGTCCGCAATAGCCCGCATGCCATTGCAGACCCACAATAAACATGGATCCGAGGAACCATCTCATGTCACTACAGAGCCAGAGACCCTGCGATTATTACTAGTTGGTCTCGATAAAGTGATGAAATGCAAATGTACTCCTATCATAGCGCACCCTTTTTAAACCGGAACAATATATTTCAATTTTTCCAGTTAAAAAATGTTGATACACCAATCCAATGATCGAGATAACAACGTGGAATTGTTTAGGCATCAACCAAGTCGAGAGGAAAACATCATCATTTCAAAGGCCTTCAATTTCTCTATCTCTCCCTCTTCCTCTTCCTCTACTCTCCCTCTCTCTCTCCCTCTCCCTCTCATCTCCCCTCTTTCTGCTTCTCCTCCCTCCTCTCCCTCTCTTCCTCTCTTATCCCTCTGTCACCCTCCTAGATCTGCCCCTACCCCTCTGTGCTGTAACAGACATTTCTCCGTTCAGCAGGGGCCACTTGGCCAGATTTCTCTCCTACTCAATTTCGCCTAGTTTCACTATACCATCTGTTCTCAACTTGATTTTTGAACTTTTGAACCTTTGATCTTTGATCTCCAAGCGACGGTTCAGGTCGCAATGGCCCCAGCTGCTGTCGACATCAACCTGAAAGACGTCGGAAAGAAGGAAGGCCTAGATGTGTGGAGGATCAATGTGAGTGATAAAGATATACTTTTTTTATATCGATATAGATACTTTCACGAAGCCTTGAATAACGGGTTGTGTTCAATTATTATGTATGATTATAATTAAATAACTAATAATTATAATAATAAAAAATAATTAATTATAATTATGATTATGATTATGGTTATGATTATTATTATGTTGCAATATGTACTTTACCTTTACCACTTGACATTTTCTGCCCTATCAGCGAAAATAAAATTACTCTAACATGTCTGTTGAAATTTTTCAAACGAAATTCAAAGATCGAAAGATCAAAGATCAATCTCAGAAAGGATCGCTCGAACCGGTGCCCAAGGGACAGCACGGTGTCTTCTACGATGGAGACGCATACGTTGTTCTTAATGTGAGTGACTTATTAAGTCAGTTGTCCTTAATCGCTAATTTCGGCGACTTTAGCAGCTAAGGATAAGGATAAACCATTGAGATTTTCAGACCAAGAAGGGCGCCGACATGTGGGATGTGCACTTCTGGACCGGCAAGAACGCCTCGCCTGTAAGTCCATAGCTGTTGGATTCATCACCTTCATCACTTTCATCTAATTTGAAACTCTCCGTTCACTCGATGCTCTCCCGCTTTCTTTGTTTACAAGAGAGTGTTGTCAAAGCGGAGAGTAAAATTAGTTCGAGGTGTGCTCCTTTATATGTACGGTTTTAGCTGTGAGTGTATGACCTTAGCCATTAAGATCCCAGTACTTAGCTCTTTAAGTCAGTAGTCATAAGTGTATAAATCAGGACGAGATGGGCACAGCGGCAGCGAAGACTGTCGAGATCGACCAGGCACTCGGTGGATTTCCCACCCAGTATAGAGAGGTACGTCGAGATAATGTGAAACTAATGTCAAACTCTCCGCTCTGGCAACACTCTCTCGCTGTTTTGTCTACGAGACAGTGTGACCAAAGCGAAGAGTAGCATTTTCTCTGGGGGTGTTCCTTTAAGCGAAACACTTATCTGTGTGAACCAATAAAACGTTGCATACGTTTTGTTTCGATAAGTTCTTTTTAATCTAGCTAAAAAGTTTTGCATGTTTCTGTTGAATAATTTATTTGTTCGATAATCATTAAAATTCGGAATAAAAGCAAGCTAATTCAGGTTCAAGGCCACGAATCTGCTCTCTTCTTATCCTACTTCAAGAACAATTTGAGGTTATTTTGTGCCAAGTCATATGTCCGACCCAACATATGGCCTACCGCAATTATCGCATATTCCTTACCAGGTTGCTTATGAATGATAATTTTAGATATCCCACTGGAGGCTACGACTCTGGCTTCGACTCGATTGAGGACCTTCTGGCCAATTTCAAGCCCAAATTGTACAAGTGCAAAGGAAAGAGGAATGTGCGATGCACTGAGGTATTGATTTGTTGATTTATTGATTTTACAATTTTAATTGTTTTTCTTACAATCTTTTTTTGAAAGAAATATTCGATTTAAGCAACAATATATTTATAAAGACCTTCTCCATCTTACAATGAGAACAATTTGATTATTAGGTCGGAACATAAGTCCTTGCATGTTGGGAGAACACATTAAAATTTAATTATCTTCGTTTATCAACGACAGCATTTTGTACAGCAAAATTCAAAAGAACTTATGCTCTGCAACCTATTCGGTACAATCGACAAAAACCGGATGCGTGTCATTGTGAGGCGGTACGATCCAGCCTTTCTCTGTGCAAACGGGCATGCCTCCCTCGAAGGATTGCCCCTGCTTGTTAGTCCAGACGAGCTTAGGCCAAGCCAAGCAATATATACTATTCGGTGATATGGCTCCTCGCTGCACCAGAGGAAGCGTACCGTGGCATACGGCATGAGGGTATGAAATGTCGTGGCACCTTACGATTGTCCATGTGTCATCAAGGACCCACTTAGAAGGTTGCGCTTCCGAGTCCAGTATGTAATTGCCGGAGTCATGGTAAAGGCGTTGGCCGATGCGCTCGTTGTCTGCCGAATGGAGGGACATCGTGCAGTTGGCTGCACACGACCAAACTCCATTCGAACATGTTGCAAAGTCCATCGTGAATCGGGAACAAACTGAAGAGGCGCAAAGAGCTTAAAGGCATACTACCGAGCTAATTTGAAACTCTCTGCTCTGGCAACGCTCTCTCGTGTACTCAGAAAGCTAGAGAGTGTTGCCACAGCAAAGGGGAGTTTCAAATATGCTCGGGGTGTGCCTGTAGAGAATTATTCGAAAGGGTTGTCAACAGGCCTTTCAATATCAAATTATGTCTTGGCATAGCGATTTGTGCATGCGGCTTGATTCAATATTGATTCAATTTCATAAATATTCTAACCTGCAGGCGTTGTAATGGGAGTTTCCGTTGTAGTTGTTGAGTGTTCGTCCTCACATTTCTCATAAGTCAATAGATAATTAGAACATTGGTGCTCGTCGATAAAAGTAGAGAGAATAGCGCAAAGTCCACGTTTGTCATACGCAATCGCCAGGCATTCGATCTGAGATATTGAAGTATCCACGAAAATAGTATTAATAATAACGCCTTCGATTATTATGTCATATTTGTCGGCAAATCGGATTACTGGAGATCGTTGGAAATTCATATATCTATTTAGCTTCCCTCCCCATCTCAATGAATGAAATAAATATAATCGAACTATAAATACTTTAAAAGTAACTTTTGGAAAGACTTACATTTTCCCAGCATTTGCGTTTACATTCCTCTAGTGAGTCTGAAGCACGCACCTCCAATCGTTTTCTTTGTTTTGTAGAACTTCTCTCAACGAAACACATTGCTTCAACATTCTGAAGGCATTATGATAGATAAAATTATGTTGAATTTTTGTTCCATTTGGGCTGAAAAGTTCATTCGCCTAGCACACATGTTATTCCCAATAGCCCATGTCTTTTAAGAAAGGAAGGGTCACCCTCTCTTTAAAAAGAAAAAAAAGGACCCTTCCTCGAAAGAGCGTAGAGTGTTGAAGAGACCGTTGACAAAGGTGTCAGCCCCTTTAATACAGGATAGGAGTGGCCCGTGCTATCCAAGATACTTTAATAATGTAGATACTGTAACAATTCACTTACGCAAGCAATGTAAATGCAGATATAAATCAGTAGTTTCATCCTACACACTACTGAGATTTACGACCATAGGGGGAGGACTGTTTTTGTATTGAAGAATAAGGAGTCGCTATGCCAACAAATCGTTAATCGAAGTCCGAGATTTCATGAGGGAAGTATAAGTGAAAGGGAAGGCAGACAGGAAGATCAATATTTAAACGGTCTAGAAAATAAAAATAAAACTTGTATGTATGCTTAATTAAGCTCACCTAATTAACTATGCTTTACACAAGTACTTATTTATGATCATGATGTTACTTTTTTCGTAGTGAAGAACAAGGATTCGCTGTGCCAGCTAAATCTAATTGTACGCATGAGTGAAAGGAAAGACAAACAGGAAGATCCTGATGGAAGATCAAACTTTATACGATCTAGAAAATCCAAATAACTTAAATGTTTGCTCAACTAACTTTTTACTAAGGTCAAACTGGCGAAGGAGTCACTGAACATGGGCGATGTCTTCATTCTCGACATTGGCAAGGAACTTTTCGTGTGGATGCCACCAGAGAGTGGACGATTGGAGAGAATCAAGGTTAGGATTCATTTTAATGATTAAAAGTACTTAAAAGTGTGCCTGCGCATATTTTGTTCGTAATCAGTCTTAACTGAAACTAAAAGTGAAGTATTTAGCGCATAAGTCATACACGATAATTCTCTAAGCCGTATACGTTAAGTTACTAAGTCGTATAGGTTAATTCACTAAGTCATTTACGCTAAATCACTAAGTCGTCTTTAGGGCATGGCTAGGGCGAAGAATATCGCCGATGGTGAGCGCAACAGCAAAGCAAAGGTCGTCCTTCTCGGTAAGCATACATGATTTTTTTTAAATTTTAAAAATTATATGTGATTTAATTAAGACGACACTTGGAATAAGAGCAACGAATTCTGGGCTCACTTCGGAGGCAAGGAGGTCAGTCATACATAGTCAGACTATAATTTAAATTTGATCAGAAAATACCTTGAAATTAGACGTCAAGTAAGTATCGACTTGGAAAAACTGTGCAAAAAAAATAAAATACGTAAAAAATACATATGTACATATAAATATGAAGTTATACATTTAATGCATGGAGGAAATATGAACACTGATAGCAATTAACTCTCAAAACCGAAGAACTCTGTTTTAAATAATTTAAGAATTAGTTATGATTTTGTTTTTCTTTTCCTAGGTCATTCCCTCAGTGGAGAAGGCGATGAACGACGATGAACACTATTGGGAGAGAAACAAGGATCAAGTCACACTATGGAAGTAAGTGTATTTATTATTAAAATACCACGAGTTGATTTGAAACTCTCCGCTCTGACCATGTTCTCTCGCTGGATTGGTCTACACGAGAGTGTAACCAAATCTTGAAAATTTTGACCTAGGTTTTATTCACCCTTCTCTTTCAATATTTATATTACGTTCGTTTCAGAGTTTCTGATGCATCTGGGGAGGCGACCGTCAAATGGCTCGCACAGGGCGAAGATGTCAAGCAGAATCTTCTCGATTCTAATGTATCTTATCCGAAAACTACTTACTGTACCAGTGATCTACCGTAATCTATTTTCCGTTCAGGACGCGTTTATTCTGGATGCTGTCAACGGAGGTATCTACGTGTGGGTGGGCAAAGGCTGCTCGTTGGAAGAGAGATCAAAGGCATTCCATTGGGGAATCACCTATCTCAATCAACAGGTAATTGCACTTAATGAAAGGTGCACCCGGCCAATTTTGGAGCCGCAGAGTAAAATTAGCTCCGGGTGTTCCTTTAAAGGTTTTCTTTCCAATCTCATTAACCATTTTCTTGCCTTATCACTATTTTGAGCACCAAGTAAGAGCAATGCATCTTGTAGTCTCGAACGATTTTTTTTGCTAAAAATAACGCGTTTCATCACTGATAAAGTAATTATATTGTATTGTTTGATGATCTCCTTCTCAGCACCTTCCCCCATGGACCGCCGTTACTCGTGTGCTCGAGTCGACCGAACCCCAGCTATTCTCTCAATGGTTCGCCGATTGGAAGGGAGCCTTGAAGACGGTAAGTCTGAGGTCTAGCATAGTTTTTCTTTTCATATATTGCGATAAGTTCTTAGTTGCGACATATTTTTTTCAAAATTGATCTTTAATACTGGAGAAAGTATGTATTTAGAAGGATATTGAATGGCGCACCCCAGCATCAAGTGCGATCATTTGATTAATATGAATTAATTATGTTATTATATGTCATTGATCAATCATTCAAAAGGCTTTGGTCGATCTGGTCTGTTGTGAACAAATGAGGTCGACCAAAGCCTTTTGATTGATTTCGCAATGACATATAATGAATATTTTACTTCAATAAACTTCGTTTATCTAGCAAAATATAACATTATATTGATTGATAAGTATCCTGATTCAGGGAGGCTTCGAGCCTCGTCTCTTCCAATGCTCGAACGAGAGCGGAAAGGTCGTCGTGGAGGAGATTGCGGCATTCGATCAAGAGGTCAGAAATCAAAGATCAAATATCAATTTTTACATTGGATTACTGTAACTATCTGACAGTGAATTATGCAATAGGACTTGTGTGAAAGGGCTCAAATGTCAGAGAGCAAAGATCAAAGAATAAAGATCAAAGATCAATTATAGGACCTAGACGGAGACGACGTCATGGTATTGGACGCGCTCAACACTATCTACGTCTGGGTAGGAGCGGGAGCCAATGCTGAGGAGAAGAAGCATGCGGAGAAAACGGCGAAGGTATCATTAGATAAAAGATCAAAGATCAAAGTTCATTTCTTGTAAAGTTTGGATCGAGTTTTGATTGCTCATGCTATGGAAAGAAGAGAAGAATGAGATAGTTAGAGAGAGAGGCAGATCATTATATATCGTTCACTTCACACAATAAAATAGTTAAGAATGAGAGAGATAGAGTCGCAGCAAGAATGCTCTTCCGTCACCAACCATAGCTCAGTTGGTAGAGCGGAGGACTGTAGATCCTTAGGTCACTGGTTCGAATCCGGTTGGTTGGAGTTTCTTTTGCTGTTTTTCAGGAATACATGGGGAACGGAACTGTGAAGCGTCCACCAAGCACACATATCGAGACTCTTTTCCAGGTTTGGAAATTATTTTATAAATATTTCAAAAAAAACTTATTTTTTTAAAATTCAGGGTCAGGAAACTCCGACTTTCAAGAAGTTCTTCCCATCATGGGATGACAAAATGTTCAAAGAGGTCCGGTAATATTCATTATTTTTTAAAGAATTAGTGCACCATAAAAATATTTAGTAATATTGATATGAAAAGTATCTGAAAGCCCAAAACATGTCTTTTTTTAATCAAAAAATTCCATATTCGAAACAGAACAAATTAACACCACGATATCGGAATTATGTTGGTCTTTGGGCAAAACTATTTTCTTTCTAGGGCAACGCCGGTCGTTCGGTCGCCAACATGCGCAAGTTGCTCTTCAAATGAGATCCTCGGCCTTGACCACACCACCTGCATTAATTGTTCAGTCAAGCAAATCTATTATCCTTATTTCATCTATGATTTTTTAATGTTTTATACAGTAATACTAAACTACTACTTGGAATAGCTTTACATATTTTACGCTATCATTTTAACTGCAAAACAATTTTGAATCGTATTTACATATGCCTACTCAACTATCTCTCAATTTTATCCACAATCATCTTTTTGTGCCGCATAAAGCATATTATTATTACTTATTTAAAATGAATTGTTTATGAGCATCCAGTACTAATGCAGCTTTTGCTATTGCCAAGAGTACCGCAAAAGCTGCACAGTTTTATTAGTGTACAGAACATTTTTATTTTACCACTACAAATTGCACAATAAATTGTTCTCCACTCTTACATTCATCCCTTTGGTGTACTTTCGTTTCTTTTCGTGACTTATGCACGCCGCAATGAAGTGCTTTGTGTCTGTATCCAAAAGGACATTACGGCAATCCTTGCAGATTACGATCATACTTGTGCAGAGGATGTGATGTATGGCTGGTGAAGGACAAAGAGGGAAGGAGGGCAGGGAAGGATTGGAGGGTGAAAGAGAGAGAGGAGGGAATGAAATGTTTGGTACTCCTTCCCAAAAGACATCTAGTATTTTGGTACTAGAATTTTACTAGAAGTCTACTAGTTTTCTATTCTTCTTGAGACGAAGAGAGAATTGGAGAAAGAGAAGAGGAGATATAGGCAGAGGGGAAGGATGAAAAGTTTTAAGGAGAGATGAGGACGAGCGATCCACACGGTAGATATGTCCGGCGGTATTCTATTCTCATTCTCCTTATTCCTCCTCCCCTCTCCCTCTCTCACTATTCCTCTCTCTCTCCCTCTCCCCTCCCTCCCCTCTCCCTCTCTCCCTATCCCTCTCCCTCTTCCTCTCCATACCTCTCCCCTCTCCCTCTCACCCTCTCTCTCCCTCTCCCTCCGTCTCCTTCTCACTCACCCTCCTTCTCCCTCTTTCTGTCTTTCCTAATTTTCGCATTCTTACGCAAAAGGGCCAAGATTGCACAGTCAATGGCGTAGTCGGGACGATTCAGGTATTTCAAACTCGATTCAATTCAAGCTATCGATTGATTTTTCGATTTTCGTCTGTATATTTTTTCTGTCTCGAGAATTTTCTTTAGAAACTAATCAAATATCTCAAAATAGTTTGTGGTTTTTGACACTGAGATTGAACAATATTGAGAAGCATTTATGTTCTAAGAAAAATTAATGCGAAAAAAAAATTAATCCAATGCGAGTTTGACCCTTCCTCTGGTATTTCCAAACTAGTAGTTTACTTACGTGACGTCACAGACTAGCAGTTTACTGTTTGTTTACTACTAGTGAAAACACATTTGACGAAATGCATTGCCGCATTATACACCACTTCTAGTAAACTTACGTTTAACTAGTCGTAGACTTGCAAGTCTACGGCTAGTGGGACATATGTACATATAAGTAAACTACTAGTTTGAAAATACCAGAGCCTCCTTTGGTATCACGTATGCCAATTATTTCTTGATAATAGTTATACATAGTGATTTAAAATGTATTGAGCAGATTTAAAATGTTTAAATGTTTCAGATTTTGTGAATAATGTTGGACACGATTTCATTTCAAGATTTTACCGAGGTTAGAATTTTATTTTCGGAAAAAATTGAATGTGGTTTGTTGTGACACCAATTCAAAGTGATTTTGGTTGGCCAACAAACCTTATTGAAATAATCTGCAAGATCTACTAAAATGAAGAAAACGCTTTAGTACTTATTATGCATAAGTCAAAACGTTGATTTCACCGAATGCACCCTAATACTTATCGAGCTTAAACCTTAAGATCAATAAGTCTTGAATCTTAATCGTTAAGGTGGACGTGTCTCCCTCTCGTCTCCTCTCAATCTACAGCACTAATCTACTATGGAATCTGTTCCTGACGTCGACTGCTATACATGCAGTGGCGCTGATTACGAGTCCAGTGTGAGTCAGTAGTAATAAATATCCATCTCCATCGGGTCCAATACATGGTTCAGTTCGGGTCACGGTTTGGTTCCGGTCCCGAAATTGGTAGTAACTAGATAATTCGGTAAATTAGGACCCAAGAAAAGGTCAACTGAATTGAAATTGAATTTTAGTGATCTCCCACAGAACTTTGTGTGAATCAAATCAAATCAAATCAAATCATTTATTTTCCTGTATAAGAAAGCAAGGGGATGGTATGGGCTTCTTCTTATCACGTTAAACGGGGTCAGGAAAACTAGTCTTCGTGTGCCATAGTAGTCGATTCAGCGTGTGTCGTTCCGTCAGCTTGAGTTCCTTGAAGTCCTTCTTGATCAATTCCGTCCATCTGAGCTTCGGTCTTCCTCTTGGTCTTCTTCCTTGTGGCGCGTATTGTATCATCCTTCTGCATACATGGTCTCTATCTCTCCTCTTCACATGTCCGTACCATCTCAGTCTTTTCTCTCGGATCTTTTCATTAATCTGTGTTACTTTCATCATTCCTCTAAGCACTTCATTTCTTATTCTATCAGACAGGGTAACTCCACATGCCCATCTCATCATCCTCATCTCAGTACACATCAACTTTGCTTCTTGTCTATCCGTCATCGGCCATGTCTCACTTCCATACATCAGTGCTGGTCTAATCACAGTCTTATACACTTTGCCCTTCACTCGAATCGCTACTCTCCTATCTCTTAATACTCCACTGCAAGCTTTCCACTTACTCCAAGCACACTTCACTCTATTATCGATATCCCGTTGTGCATCACCTCCTGTCGCTATCACTGATCCCAGATACTTAAAGTGGTCTACTCTCTTTATCACTTTTCCATCCACATCGGTCATTATCTTAGGACCGCACTCATACCCAATGAACTCTGTTTTCTTTGTATTCAGCGTCAAACCAGCTTCGGCCATTCTTGACTGGACCTCTCGCACTTTACGCTCCAATTCATCAACATTCTCATCTGTCAAACAGATGTCATCAGCGTATATCATAAACTTCGGTGCTTCGTCCAATACTCCGTCAAGTACACTATCCAAGACCGTTATAAATAGTAGTGGACTCAAAGCACTTCCCTGATGAACTCCCACTCGAATTGGAATCTCGTTTGAGTTACCAAATGAAGTTCTTATTGTCGCACTTGCATCTTCGTAAGTATCTTTGATCAGTTCAATATAGCCTTCCGGGACTCCCTTATCTCTCAATGACCTCCAAATTTGTCTCCGAGGTGTCCTATCATAGGCTTTCTCTAAATCAATGAATGCAGCAAATATACTTCTATTATACTCGACGTGTCTATCAACCAATATCCTTAATGCAAAGATGGGATCTGCAGTCGAACAACCTGACACGAATCCAAATTGAGAGGGATGAAGGTCAATGATATCTCTTAGTCGTCTGTCTAGCATTCTCTCATACAACTTCATCGTATGTGAGAGTAGTTTTATCCCTCTGTGAATATAACGGGATAATTTTACTTTGTATTTAAATCTATCTGCCCTTATAGTTAGAACTGGCTTAGTGTGTTATTGAGCCAGATACGTGCAAACTAAGAATCGTATTTCAAGCGTGCCTAGCGAAGAATAATTATTTCAAGGCTACTATAGAACTTAAATTATCTGGAAACAATGACCCGGCGGTAGTGTGAATATCCGGTTTTTTTGGTGCATATAATCGTCTCTAGTTGACAACATTGTGCCATTTTACATTTTTAGCATTTTAATATTTAATATAGATTCCAGAGAGAAATAAGTGAAAGGTGAATATCTGAACATTCGTTGTAATTTCCTTCATTAATAATCCATTAGCTGGTCTACAATCACTGGTCCAGCATTGACCTACCGCAGGACTTCATGTGATTTGAATTAAAAAAATGATCACATCAAAGGATTATAAAGAGACATACAGTTCATTCGATTATATAAAAAATATGTTTCACTTTTGAAATAAGGTGCTATTCGCAAAGAGAAAATTTGCTGGGACGAAGGTTGGCGAAAATAGAGCCCCAAAATTGATATGATCGAGAATCAAGTTTGATTGCTTTACTCTCGTCATTTAAGTTGACGAATTCTGCGCAAACTATTATAAAATGCTCTTTGTGGAAATGGACTAAAATCGGCAATATTGCTCAAAGTTGTTAGTGCATTAGACAGGGCCACTGGTTCTGTAGTGGCATGAGATGCCACAGTTCCTTGTTTCTTGATATGTTCGCAAAACCTGCTCCGACTTCATAATTTGGTCCTTCCTCTTGATCCTTTTTGCCCTTGTGGGCAGGGGGATGTGCGTAAAATTTTTTTCGTAAAATTTTCGTAAAACGTAATTTTACGAGTTTTTTCCTCGTAAAATTCGTAAAATTCGTAAAATTTACGTAAAATTTCTAAAGTGCGAAATAATAAGAAATTGTTTCAAATTTCATTCGCGATGAAGAGATCCGCGATAGTCCATGAAAATACGTAGCTATTCAAGGCTATTATAGCTATACAAGGGACAAATAATACGCGAGAAGTTGCATCTCATGAAAATGTTCGCGGGATTCGATCCCAAAGATTCATCTTCCGACTTTTTTTCAAATTTATCTCATTAATTTCCCAGTTTTTGGCCAGCTTTTTCGGGTCGTTAAATTTTTCACTTTTCGTAAAATTTTACATCGTAAAAATTCTAAAAAAAAATGGGAAAACGTCGAAAAAAGTCGTAAAATCGGAAAATCGTAAAACGTAAAATGTATATCCCTACTTGTGGGTGCCATTCCACCACTCTTCTCGTCCATATGTCTGACCAATAAACTAAATATGTTTGAGTATCTATTTTCAGTCAAGCCGTATACAAATGGTACCGAAGAAAGTGCTCAGATAGTGATACCTTTCTACCGTATGTATGCACACTCATTCCGTAAGTGAGAGCATATGGGCCTTAAATATTACTGATTAGTGCTGTGTGTGGGTTAGCACAGTAATATATTCTCCAATGAATCAATGATTCTTCAGGTCTGCCCTGTGGTTACGGTACGCAATATTCATTCGAGGTTGATTTAATATTATTTAAGTTATTAATAATAAATATATGTATAAATACAGATGCCAAGCTGATCGCCCTTCAGTCTTACGCTGTGGCAATGCAGACCTTCTTCTTGCTTACACTGATACATTATCGAACGAAAAAGGTATACGATATTGGTCATGGTGTGACATAGAGAAAAAGGTAGAGAGCGCAGATGGTTAAAATACTACATGGTGCACCATACAGTATTCATTTGTCATTCTGCCAAGTTGTAAATGACCGCTCTATAACTGTTGGAGAAATGCTGCGCACCGTACCTATCGAATTTCTGATTGTGTCGCTTTCGTCAAACGCACAACGCCAAAAATTATTTTCGTTGATTAAGGAATTTCTGAAACTTTGACCTTTTTGTTTTAAAGGCACAATGCTAATTTTAAACTCTCCGCTCTACAAATGCTCTCTCGCTTCCTTCTGTACGAGAGAGTATTGCGAGAGTGGAGAGTTTCAAACTTGCTCGGGGTGGGCCTTGAAATTATACTCAATCTCTCATTGTAGAAGCGTTTGATTCGCATGGTCATGGGGATATTCTCATTCTTCTTCATTCTCTACTACTATGTAGGATCTATTGGAGACGAAGATGGAAAGGTAAGATCAGTTTTAAACTATATTATTTACTTATTTATTTATTTATTGCCATGTAATTTAATGAGCAGGAGTGAGATGTGTAAGGGTAGAAAAGGGATCAATAACGTATTTTCGTACCAATTCTTATTTTTATTCTTTATTCCATCATGTTATAAATTACTGCAAATAGGATGATGAGGGGATCTATGGATGTCCTTAGGAGGTTTTTCAACATATTCCAAACTATATACTTGATCGAGTTTGGTACTATCGGGGAAGTCTCTCGTTGTCTGTCGTTCTTGTCTCTTTCATCGCTTTTCTCCCTCTCTAATCTGAGGACGCATTCATGAACATTGAAAAAACGTGACGTCGTAAGCGTAGAGGAGGATTTTTGCAAACCCCTTTGCCAACGGTGTCGAAAAATGAATGCGCATAAAAAAGAAATGGTGTACTGTAAGCAGACCCTCTGCAATCTTTGTGTCTTCACATTGTATTCATGAAAATATTCGCGGGATATATAACTTTTTTCACTGTTTGATATCTAATCTTTGATCCTTGATCTTTGATCTTTGATCTTTCAGGCCCTAACTGGTCGTATTGCATCGGGAGCGCAGATGCTCGGTTCGCTCGTCTGTCCATATCTGATTGTCAGTCAATTTATTTTTTTTGAATTTTTAAAAATCCAGACTTTCGTTGGCTTCACCCTCTGAAAATATCAATTTACAATTGCTTATTACATAACGACATTTTGAGAAAATGTTACATTAAAAGCAGATTTAGCATAAGTCCCTGTAAGTGATACCTTAGTGCTAAGTATCTTAAGTAAGCAATTTTAATAATAATAATAATAATAATAATAATAATAATATTTTATTCCTTCAAATGAACGCATTGGGGATGGGATCGGGAATATCTGTTAGATAGTCTTGTGAAGGACTATCTAACAGATATTCCCAATCCCATCCCCGATGCGTTCATTTGAAGGAATAAAATTTAAGTCCTTATCTTAAGTACCGAGCCATCCGCACTCGCTGCATCGATTTCGTTCCACTCGCTCCCGTGGCCTTCACATGGGTCATGGAACTACACGCCATCATATATTCCGTCGGCATCGATGACTTTTATATGCTGGTACGTTTCTTAAAAAAAAAGAAAATCTTGAAAAAATCCATTTTATCCTTAAAATATGCAAATTTCACTTGGAAAACATACTTATTCTGTTGAAATGTGGGCATACACGAGCCATTTTGAAATTCTCCTCCGTGACAATTATGTCTTTATGATAGCATTGACACAGAGGATTAGCTCAGGGTGTGTCTTTTGATCAAATATTGTGGTTGAAATTTTGAACATTTTCAGTTAGCGAATACGACATTCTTCTGCATGGACGGCTCTTTACTTGCAATGTTCTTCATCTTTCCTACGGAAAAGAAAGAACGACAGCCGATCAAAGTGGACATAGCATGAAAATAATCAATCATGAATCTGACCTCCTTGAACTCGTTTACTTAACGTAATTAATCAATAATAACCAGTAGACTTTAAACGCTAGATAATATTTTAATTAATTTTTAAATTATTGTAAATCTGTCAATCCTTTGCAACCGATGAATTGATAGGATAGATCGTCAACTATTAGAAAACGGGTGTTTCAAAAGTGATTTAAGCTATTACAGTACATTTTTTTCCTGTTTTCACCTGCTTTGTGTTTTCAATGATTTCACACTTAGTAAATCTATTATGATCGACAGTTATTAGATGCGTCTTTTGAAGCGATAAAAATCGTACATTGAGAGAAAAGTGTTTTATTCAAACAGATTTCTATTATAAAGAGCACAAAGATCAATTACTGTGAAAGTGAAAGGTGAAAAACCTTTTGAAATACATTTTGATAGTCATAAATTTAATAATTATTGTACATGTTTCCGACGGAGGCATGAAATATCTCGAGTGTACCGAAATATTCTGCACCTCAACGTCTCTACACACACGAAGTTCAAAAGTCGCGCAAAAGTTAAGAACATAAAAATAGAGTTTACAAAGTTTGTTTGGACGACTTTTGAGCTCAGCACAATACAGAAATTTTATATATTCATCAGCTTCATAAATATTTACATACACACAATATATTTAAACTGTAAAAATGAAAGACTTAACCCGCTTTGAAAATAAGATCATTTGGCAATAAAAAGGGTTCATGGCAATACAAAAAATGACAAGAAAACAACGAGAGACCCTTTTTTTGTGGCTAAACTGGGCAGGGGAGCGGAGTGCGGTGGGAATACGATGACATGGGGAGCGGAGTGTGAATGGGACACGGCGAGGAGGAGCGGAGTGCGGAGGGGACAAACCTATACCACATGGAAATCACCCTGACTGATGATAATATGCATAAATTGGGGGCAAAACATTGGAAATCTAATCAATCAATAATCATGGAATTATCGATTAGATCTTCTCTCCGATTTCGTCCGTCTCGCTCTCTCTGATTACGGTAAGTTTCTCGGCGAGAACATCGGCTTGGACTACGGTATTTGCTCGGTCACGCATGCCTGAAAAGAGGATGGAAGTATTTTTCCCGGTTTTCCCAGAATTTCCGGATCTCTGAGGTTCTTATATGTCGGACATGTGGCATTTTTGACTAAGCCAATCAGGGTAGTAGTCTGGTTAGGCTACTAACGAGCGCAGTACCATCACACAAAGAGCATTTCCTTGCTTTTACAGATCGAAATGAAAGATCCGAATTTAAAAAGATCATGCTGCACTAATAACCGTGTAAAAATTTGATTTTATTTGCAATGAATATAGCAAAGGAGCAGCAATAAATCTATCTACTCGTCAAAAGATGCAAGATTTTCATATGAATACTGGTGTCATTGGCTTACTGCTTTTCTTCTGCGATGAGCTCCGTCGACCGTCCTGATTCGTGGAACTCCGACGGGATTCGGATTGTGCTGCTGCACCGTTGAGGGCGATGTCTCGCGATTTTGTTGATCTTAAAGGGAGCGAAACCTCACTCAATGGTCTCTTCGACGCGCAATGCTCTCTCGTTGTTAGAGAACTGAGAAATAGTGTGCGCAATGAAGAGACCATTGAGAGAGGTCACTCTCCCTTTAAATACAATCATAAAAATCAATAAATATGAAAAATCAATAATATATATGAAAAATCAATAAACAAAGTTTACCGCGTATACATCGAAATGGGCGTGGTCGGTTGGCCTTTGATTCGAGCCGGTCGGTGGAGCTTCTTACACGTGATGACATGCATGCAAATATTTCGAATCTGAAAAAATACCAAAATTAATTTTAGGATATTTTTTTAAAAATTAAAATTTAAATATAAATCACCTCCGGGTTGATCAAACAGTAAAAGTAGAAATTGAGCGCGAACTTGGTAAACTCGGCGATGTTGACAACTGCTCGGAATAACTGCAATGGTTTTGGTTCATCTTTGATCTTTGATCTTTGAACCAACCTGGAACTTCCAATCTTTCGAAGTGACGTCGCTCACAAGCAGTGGCAAAGGTGCTGCGGGTATGGTGCAAACGAAGAACACGATACAAATAGCGAAGAGAAGAGTGAACAGACGTTTCTCTTCCTGAAATGAATAATAATTAATAATAATAAATATTTTTAATTTTAATATTATATGTAAATGAATGTTGTAAAATTAATAGTGCCCTATACATCTGTTTAAATTAGCCTATTCTAAAAACGGAAATCAGCTCCTTCGACTTACTATCTCTAACATCCCGTGGAGATCGGGATATGTGGGTTGTGGTTATTCCCTTGCAAAGTCACACGAAGCAATACATTCCAAAATTGTTTTGTAGAAAAGTTTTTTTAAAGAAATTGAGTCAAGCAATCAGTTAAATCTGAGTAAGAGTTGTTTACACTGCCAAGTTATAAAACAATGTGTGGAGAAAATTCAATACATCTCTAATTGTAAGTTACCGATTTCGGGTACAGTGGCAGTTTGGGAACTGGACGGATAATACTAGAAATATTGCCCACCTTCTCGCTTTTCTCCGTGACGAATCTTTTCTGAGAATTGCTCAGCCGAGTCATTCGGTCTAGTTTAGTTGTCCTGCAAAAATTTTTTTTAAAATCTCTTCTTCTAAAACATTTCAAAATTTCATATATTTACTGCAAATATACATTTTTTTCCAGTAAAGTACTAATGATGCAAGACTTCCGTTGTTTATCGTTAAAAGGAGCGTAACCTCTCTCAATGATCTCTTCGACGCACAATGTTCTTTCGTTGTTATAGAACAGAGAAATAGTGTGCCGATGAGGAGGCCATTGAGAGGGGTAACGCTCCCTTTAAGGATGGAAAATGCTATTATTTGTGGTTACTCTCTAATCTTTTGTTGTTCAAGAGCAATGAAGTGTTGTGATTGGTCTCAAGTATCCTTGAAGGGACATTCGTCAATGGTCTTAATTCCAAACACTACAAAGTTCTTTATGCTCTACTTCCAAAGGAATAAAGATCGTAGACGATCAATATGATCGTTTTAAAGGCACAACCCGAGCTGACTTCCAACTTTCCGCTCTGATAATGCTCTCTCGCAGACAAAGAAAGCGAGAGAGTGTTGCCAGAGTGTAGAGTTTCAAATTAGTTCGCGTTTAGTCCAATTCTAATTTTCAGATTCACGTTCTGATCAAAAGTTGTGAAGAGAAACGATAAGCAGAGAAGACGCCAATGTTTTTTTCACACTCTCTCTCGCCCCTTTTTTCAGTTCGTTCCTAGGTTTTTCGAGAATTTTGAACACTACTTTAAAATGTTGTACGAATCTTACCTATATGTAATCAATATGCTCATATTCATGAAAGCTAAAACGAAGAACGGCAGAACCCTACAGATGATCTCACGGACGATGGCATAACCCTGAAATTTGCAAAGATTTTAATATTTACTCCTAAATTTTAAAATCTTTAAAAAATCAAATTTTTAAAATTAACCAAGACTAAGAACAATCTAATTTATTTTATATTTTATGCTGTTGTGAGAGCTTAAATAGAGCTTCATCTAGTTCGATAGGAGATAAAATGGAGCTAGGAACCAACCGAATACCAGGGTGGCGGATCGACCTCGCATATTTGATACTCGCAAGTGTTGCTGGGAAAGGTGGGCATGAGCTCAGGCTCGATCTGAAATCGATATAATTTTGATTATTGATTGATCTAATCCGCATCATTTTCATAGATTCTAGGTCATCTGTGATCTAACAAATACTTTGTAATTATATTTGTTTGAAAAAAATTAACGATCCTTACATGATATACTTTGTGCTTGATGGCCCATGGAGCGTAGACACAGAAGTTGAAGATATACGCGATCGCGAAGAGAATAAAACATATCTGATAAGGTCAAAGATCAATGGTTAAAGATCAAAGATCAAAGTTCAAAAATCCTGAGATCATCGGCTAGAATATGTTATATAGAAAAGTTAATCAATTTAATATTTCACTCAAATCAAATCCAATCAATTCATGCATAAAGTAGTGTGATTCGATTTGATTAAGTGATCAAATATTTAAATATTTCAAAAAAAATAACAGATGATATTTAAAAGCAAACCTTTCTTGATCTCATTCCATAGGCGAAAGGTCGACACACTGCCATGTATTGTGAGAGCGTTAGGAATATGACGATGTAGACAGATGCACCCATTAGACTGTTCGCCTACATATATTAATGTTCTATCATTTATATATATACATATATATATATTTATCACATGCTCAGTCATGAACGGGACTGTCGAATTAAGAAAAGAAAAATAATAAACAGCATAATAAGGACTCTCAACACAAAATGATAATGATTTGGTTTGTTTGTTCATTCATTCTTTTAAACACATTTAATTTTCACCAGTATCATTATAAGTGCTATATAAAATCATAAAATATTTTCTCGTTTACTAACAATAAATAGTGTAGCAAAGATGAACTCTGTTTTCCGATTCGCAAAAATCCAGCAAAAGAAACTCCAACCAACCGGATTCGAACCAGTGACCTAAGGATCTACAGTCCTCCGCTCTACCAACTGAGCTATGGTTGGTGATGAAATGCTCCTGCTACTACATCCCTCTCATTCGTAGCAATTACATTCAATAAAACGAACGAACAAGCCAGTTAGCATACGCTTCATCTCTCTGCCAGTGAATGTCGCATGAATTATTAAGCGAACCAGCATTGGTGGGCCATAGCGTAGTTTTTGAATCTCTTTGCTTAGTTTACAATGAAGGCGCTGTTGCGAAAACGCTTCGAGCGTACGTGCATTCTGGAACGTATAAAACTCTCTATGACTAGGCATACTGCAACTTCATGGGAGGCATGTGATGACGATCTAGTGCGACGCCATAAATAAGTAAGCAGTTGTACGACTTGATCTCTCTACGTGCCATCATCAAAGACCACCAAACAATGAGTTCCCCCACTTTTTATAGAAGGTCAAGACTACTAACTAACTGACTAGCTAAATAGCTAATTAAAGGGAGCGTAACATCTCTCAATGGCCTCTTCATTGCGCACACTATTTCCCTGCTCTCTAACAACGAGATAGCATTGTCCGTCGAAGAGACCATTGAGAGAGGTTACTATCCCTTTAACTAACTTCGATTTCTCTATGAGTGTTCTGTAACCGGATCTGTAGCACTATGAGATGGCTCCACTTATGAATGATTATGGAGCCCAGTTTAACTTTTTAAGAACAAGACCACCAAATACTCGAGCGTCACTCATTTCACATGGTTGAGAGAACGATCTCGGACCTAACCAAATGTATCATGTGATTCGATTTGCCTACGTGCAACTCTGCAAGAATAATCGCAGGCTACAATGCAATCGTAGGCTCCATATATGGTTGCGTGCACTCTCGATCCCTACATGCATATTGGCTCACTGATTCCCCCCCCCCCCCCCCCACTCGAATTCCCTCCCTGTAGAGGGAAAGAGAATAGGGACCCTCTCATCCGTCGAGGATAGGCCTGATTGAGCTCTCTGACGATTATTCGATTGAGAAGATCTGATGAAGAGAGGAGAGAGGAAGAGGGAGGGAGAGAGAGAGAGAGAGAAAGAGAGAGAGAGAGAGAGAGAGAGAGAGAGAGAGAGGTAGAGAATTGAGGGGGAGAGGGAGAAATGCTGGAGAAGGGAGAGAGAGAGAGAGAGACGCATGGGAAGTTGCGTTTTGTCTCTTTTCTCTTCTTATCTTCATCTGATCAATGGGGAAATTATATCAGTGATTGGCCTTCTTTATTTTCCCTCGAGCATCCTCTCTCCTTCTATCACTCTCTCTCTCCCTCTCTATTACCTTACCTCTCCCTCTCTCTCTCCTTTCCTCTCCCTTCTCCACATCTCTGACCTCACTCATCTCACTCTTCGTCGTTTTTTTCACAGAGGTTGCGAAATAAAAGAAAATACAACACAAAACTTTGGAACAGCACAAGGGAGAGGGAGAAAGTGTATGTTAACCAGCTTCTTCTCTCACATTCATATAATATAATTGATATTAACAGCAGAGAAATAGACCCAAGGAATTAATGTTCTCATCCCCAACCATAGCTCAGTTGGTAGAGCGGAGGACTGTAGATCCTTAGGTCACTGGTTCGAATCCGGTTGGTTGGAGTTTCTTTTGCTGGATTTTCTCTTATTTTTCGGGGAAATTGAAAATCTTTGATCTTTAATCTTTTCACTAACCACAGGAAATCCGAAGTGGGCATAGTAGTAAGCGGCGGCGTAGTTGCAAAATGATTTGCCTTGCATATACAGGATCATCGGCGTCACGGAGAGTTGCGTCAACTGAAAAAAAAAACAAAATCAAAAATCGATAATCCTAAATATTAAATACTGCGTTATGATAAATCTACAACACAAATAATCATTGCCTATTAATGCTAATTTTATGTTATCGACTAATGTGACGAAATGAATCGTAAAGATTAAAGATTCAGAGACCAAAGATCAAAGATCAAAGATTAAAGAACACCCCGAGTCAAGCCAAACTCAATCACTCAGTCAGTGTATTCTGCGTTTCTACTTATAAATCGATTGTCTGTCTGAGTACTTCTCATATCTATATTACGTTTTCCGTCTAAGTACCCCCCCCCTCCTCTGATTCTTTTCCTCATTCAACTTCCTTTATGTCTAATCGTCCATCTTTTCATTCATTATAGTTAGAAGACTGCTCTTGCTGCCTCCTTCAAGATGCTTACGATAAGCGGGAAACTAGAGCAGAGGGAGAGAATAAGGAGAGGGAGAGGGAGAGGGAGAGAATAAGGAGAGGGAGAGGGAGAGGGAGAGAATAAGGAGAGGGAGAGGGAGAGGGAGAGAATAAGGATAGGGAGAGGGAGAGAATAAGGAGAGGGAGAGAGAGAATAAGGAGAGTGAGAGGGAGAATAAGGAGAGGGAGAGGGAGAGAATAAGGAGAGGGAGAGGGAGAGGGAGAGAATAAGGAGAGGGAGAGGGAGAGAATAAGGAGAGGGAGAGGGAGAGAATAAGGAGAGGGAGAGGGAGAGAATAAGGAGAGGGAGAGGGAGAGAATAAGGAGAGGGAGAGAGAGAGAATAAGGAGAGTGAGAGGGAGAATAAGGAGAGGGAGAGAGAGAGAATAAGGAAGACTACATTAGCTCAATTGAATTCTAGATATTGAACCGACTCGGAACATATGTGAATATTATTATAGAATATGAAAGTGTTCCAGATATGGAGAGTACCCTGAAGGAACGGAGATATGAGGAAGGGACCAATAATTAAAGAAAGAACATCAAAGAGCAATCAAGCACAGAACCTTTTTGGAAGGAATGATTGCCACTAAACGACTGATTAGTCTGGCCGTGCTGATTATCACCATGTAGGTCACTCCCCGTAGTTTCATGCGTTAGGATATCGTTCACTAGTGAGGTAACCTCACTCACTTACCTACCATACAAGCAATATACTATTGAATATAACAAAGATTTGCATTGTATTGAAGCATTTTAATTCGTGTTCTAATAGACTAAGACTCAGAATAGAAGAGATAACAGATTTAAATGTAATACCACCGAGATTGATTGGTATCAATAAAAATATTGAAAATAAACGAACTAGATCGGTCATGGCGAGCAGTGTGAGGTAAGTGTAGATTATAGAGGATTTCCTGAAATCAAGGATTTGATATAGGAAATATAATCGATCGATAATAAATTTTTCTACATGATCTCGTCTTGTTTTAGGAGGCAGTGGTATGTTTTTACGACGATAATCATCACTGGGGACTAGATCCTTTTATCAGGATGAAACAATTTTAAATTGACTATTAGAAACGATGCGAAATTAAATAAAACAAATGTGCAAATATGCTCCTTAACGGGATTCCTAGCTAATTTGAAAATTTCCACTCTGGCTATTTTCACTGGCTTTCTCTGCATGTGAGATAGTGTGGAAAGAGCGGAGAGTTTGAAATTAGCTCAATGTCAGGGAGCTCTTTTAAAATCGAATGTTCACCTCAACAGTGGATGTGTGAGCGTGTAGACTGTTAAAACATCGCCGATTATACCGAAAGTCATGATGATTGGGGTGACGATACCGTAGGCTATCTGGAATCATTGAAATTGTATGTATGTTTATTCTAAAGTTTCGTTAATTTTCACCTATAGGTGATAAAAGTTAAATGGTAGAACACCGTGATTGGCTTTCAAGGCATACCAAGTCCTGCGGATCACTCCCAGGTCATTGATAAAGACTTTAGGCGAAACACTTGAAAAGTTTCTGGCATGGCAAAAGATGAGTAGTTATATGCATTTATTTACTTCAATATCTAACCGATCATTTATTTCTATCTGAGGATTCATCTTCTTCAAACTCTTCAATTCACTCGAGAAAGATGGGTGCTTGAACTATGCTAGAGGGGAGATAATGCTTTCCTGTTATTTTTTTCACTGACAATTCAAAAGGTCGAACTTTTGCCATTTTATTTTTTTATTATTTATTATTATTACTTATTATTCAAGAGTTCACAGATACGTGCACGTTAAAAGTGTCGTAAAGAAAAGAAAAATAGGCGAGTGTCAGTAAAACAAGGAGAGTATTCTCCGCGTTTCCGTGACGAGGAAGTAAAATAGTTATGACAAGAATATTTCTATGACAATTTAAGCCAGAACTTTGTTTGTTTGTAGGTTTGCATGCAGCTAGAATGTAAAATTTAAAATATTCAAGTTAGCTAATAATGTGCCATGTGGTGTTTCTTCCGCTAGTCTAATAGCAAAGGAGTCGAGGAAAGAAGATAATTAATGATTTATGATGGACCCCTGCCATGACTCACCGAATGTATATTATTATTATAATTATTATTACTACTACTATTATTTTTAAAGCTAGCAGCTCAACTGCCAGTAATCCACTCTCTCAGTCCTTGACAAGGAAGACAAAAGGCAATAAATAGACCTCGCGTAAATAAAAAGGCACTCAAATTGACTTTGGACTTCTCGCACTTTCTCCATAGCAATCATCGTATTGCACCTAAGTCCTATTCAATAAATCTAAGAAAAGAATTTATTTATTTATTTATTTAATAATAAATAAATAATAATGAAAGAAATAGCTCAAGAACAATTGCGCACCTAAGTACTATTCAATAAATCTAACAAGGGAATGTTCTCAACTCACCATGGAGTTATGACTAGAGACATATACCATTCGAACCGTCATGTGATTCTGTCTGGAAATCCGTTGAGTCTACTTGCCACGAGCTTCTGGTATTCGAAAAAATCGATAATGATATGTTCTTTTTCGAGGTTTAGCAGGCCTACATAAAATTCAGTTCACTGCTTAATGAACCTTCTAGTGTAGTGCGATAAAAAAATATATATTTTTGGGGAAAACACTGAAATAGACTTTGACTTAAATTTTATAAAATGTTTGCAAAAAATTGGATGTAAGGTGGGAACGAACCAATAACCAATATAATACATGCATGCGCCTTGTACACTACACCAGATGGTTCATTGAGAAGAGAAGTGAATATTAAGTTTACCTACAAAGCCTCGAAATACAACATTTCATTATCGATTTTCTCAAAAACCAGAAGCTCGTGGCAAGTAGACTCAACGGATTTCCAGACAGAATCACATGACGATTCGAATGGTATATGTCTCTAGTCATAACTCCATGGTGAGTTGATAACATTCCCTTGTAAGAAAAGAATCATGTCAAGCATTTACTTATTTACTTTTTTGTTGTATTATATTTTATTTTCAAATGGTCTTTGATCCCGAATGGATGCAAAACACATGAGTGTTTTTTGAGGTTCATGACAAATAACAACTTAAAAAAACCAACTTACTGTGTTGATACTTTTGATGTCAGGATTGTCAGGTGGAATGCTCAGTTCGGCGGTCTTGTTTTTGAGAAAATCGCACAGCTCCGGCACGCCGCGCGACATGGATTAAGGGCTGAAATGATTTATGTAGTTACTGAACCTCTACTAGTGAACTAGAGGGCTGAAATTAACATAAATTAGTGACAGAAAAAGGTTTACTAGAGAACCAGAGGACCTAAATGGCAGTACTCCGCAGTACTAAGTGGTCTTGACCATACCAAGAAAGTCAGTCGGGGAACGTGTTTTGTGCGACCCCTGCGGGGATTACATAACGGCGGCACATTACTCGAGGAGGAGTAGTGGGGTCAGAACTGGTTAAAAGGATATACAAGGAATAGAACTACGAGTACGTACTATGTACAGGTATGACCGATTGAAATCATGTTTTAAAGGGACACCCCGGGCTAAGAAACTCACAGCTTTGGCCACACTCTCTCGTAGACAAACAAAGTGATAGAATGTGGTCAGAGAGTTTCAAATTAATTGGAGTGTGCCGTTGACAACGTGTACATAAGTATACTTCACAAGCTCACACACAGCGCGAAAAATGAGAAAATATTGTTGTCGCGGTCTGTTCGAGCATATTCATATATAAATAATACATATAAAAATATTCGGACAGGCACGAAAAAAAAACAAATTCTTTCCATTGAACTCTAGCATAATATAGACTATACACAAAGTCTAGAAGCATTCAAGGTTGACACTTTAGAGACAACGCACGAGCTCGCGAATGTCTCGAAGGGGCAAAGTAAAGGACAAAATGGGCGGAGTCGACCATTATGTTTCTCTCACCACTGTACACATATGCATTCGAAAGATCGTGTACTAGTGGGTCAAAAACAAAAACCATAAGGACTCCAGGTCTGGTATACTACTACTCTGGAAATTTTTCCCCGCGGGGCACCCTGTCACTCGCCCCGCGGGGCACCCTGCCGGGCACCCTGCGGGGCAGCTTGTTGAGTCTCTGAAATGACAGGGTGCCCCGCGGGGTGGCTTGTTTAGACAGGGTGCCCCGCGGGGTGGAGAGCTTAGACAGGGTGCCCCGCGGGGAGAAATTTCCAGAGTAGTCTATAACTCGCATCACTGGTTACGTAGGTTTGTGTTGTTGTGTTCTGCCGAAAGCCATTAAAAGGTATATCTAGCAGGGGGGATGACGGTAATGCACTCTGATATAGCGTTATACAGATTAAAATCGATTTAATAGATTAAAATCGGACGGGTATGGGGGATATCAGCAGGAGAATAACTATGAATAAACAAGAGAGATAGAAGATAGAAATGAGGATAGAGGCGAACAAGTGCCCCTTGTATGGGACCTCTGAATATTCAGTCGGCTTTTGAGGCAACCATCCCCTCCAAAATGGTTATATACACGACATAGGCAATTCTATAGTGCAACAAGCGAGTTTACCCGGATGCTATATATGTGTTAATAAGAAGGTAAAGCTATCCCGTAATACTAGGCACAAGAAGTCCTGCGGGAGATCACTACTAGGTCAGTGATCGTTTTATGTACTATCGATCCTAAGTAGAGACTGTAGAGGAACACACGAATAAGGACGTACAACTGGCAAAATGGAGTGGCCATGAGGCACTTTTCTCACCCCCCCCCCCCCTTCTCTCTCTCTCCCTCTACCTGCCTCCCTCTCCCTCTCCGTCTCTCTCTTCTCTCCCCCCCTCTCTCCCCCTCCCTCCCCCCTCTCTCCCTCTCTCCCTCTCCCTCCCCCTCTCCCCCTCCCTCTCGACCTAGCAGCTGACTAACGTGGCACAAAAGAGACAAGTTAAGCTAATCAGTGACGTATACTGTACAACAACGAACAAAGAACGTGAATCACTCTGATCAATATATTGTCCGTATGACATGTACTTACATAAGAAACCGTCAAATCGGTGCTAAATACCAAGACAATGGGTGTAAAAAACCGACGAAACCAAATATTTCGTCTACACTATCTCGCCTCAACCTTGATAACCACTCCACTTCCTCACACGCAACAAGTCTAACCGTCGCGGCACTGATTTGATATAAGTAAGAGAGCGTTCATCGCTTCAGAGCGATGCAAAATACTCATTGTGGCTACTTTCGCACAAATAATTCAAGGAATTTTATACGATCAATACCATCAAAGCTAGAGGAGTTCACAGCTAGTCCATAGGCCAACAAATCTACGCTATAGCTTTCAATTAAATCCAATTTTATTTATTTTTTTTAATTTTAAAATTTATTTATCATACACCACAAGTTTGTTTCAATAAGTACAAAGTTATCATTTATGCGTTTGGTAGTATGAAAATTTTCTTTGAAAGCGCGCTAACTTGAAACTCTCCGCGTTGAAAATGCTCTCTCGCTTTCTTTGATTACGAGAGAGAGAGTGTGGCCAGTGCGAAGAGTTCCAAATTAGCTCGGGGTATATCACAGTATTCTGGTGTATGCCATTTTTCTTCGAAAGCAAGACAAGCGATAGAGCATTAATTTTGAGAGAGCTTCTATGTTAAGCAGTCGTTCTGGCTTTCAAAATCAACAGAATACTCTGATATCGCTCGGGGGAACAAATGTAATAAAATACTTATAATCTTATTTACCTTTTTACTCAAATATGGCACAAATGATATTGCTTTAAATGTAAAAAAATAGACTTAAAAGTAAGGTTCTAAAGGAAAAATAAATGAGAACAGAAAACAACTGCAAAGTGGTGATGTCTGGTCGTCACCTTTTACCTAGAACTCGATTCTAGTGACTCGTGCCGTCGATGGAGTGTGAGACATGGTTATCTACCGAAAATGAAGAAGAGGGAGAGGGAGAGAGGGAGAGAGGGAGAGAGGGAGAGAGGGAGAGAGGGAGAGAGAGAGAGAGGGAGAGAGAGAGAGAGAGAGAGAGAGAGAGAGGGAGAGGGAAAGGTAGAGAGGGAGAGAGAGGGAGGGAGAGAGGAAGAGGGAGGGAGAGGGAGGGGGAGAGAGGGAGAGGGAGGGAGAGAGAGGGAGGGAGGGAGAGAGAGAGGGAGATAGAGAAAGAGCGAGAGAGAGGTAGGAGAGTGAGGGAGGGAGAGAACGAGGGAGAGGGAGAGATGTAGAGAGGGAGAGAGTGAGGGAGAGGGAGAGAGAGTGAAAGAGAGGGAGAGAGAGTGAGAGAGAGGGAGAGGCCGATTCATCCCTTATCTAACAGCGTGAAATTGCGGTCCCCCGAGGCATGTAAGAGGAGAGTATATTGAGGTAGAGGGATAGGAGGAACAGGGATAGTACGAATACTGAAGGGACCACCTCGACCGGTCTCGAGGGCACTACCTTATTGTTAGGACAAAACTTAAATGGCTTTATGCGACCGAAATCCATCTATCCCTCTACTGTCCTCACTATTATATTTGATGGAATAAATAAATAAATAAATAAGTAAGTATAGTAAAAAGGCCCTTTCCTTCGTGTTTATTTTATTTTCGCACCCTTTTGGACTGGCCCGGTGTTCCCTTACAACGGATAAATATCTAATAGGAAGTTTGATTTAATTTCAAACACATTTATGAAGAGTTCGTATGGACTCCTCTTGGCTTCGCTTATGAATTTGCATACAACGGTCTTCCGAAAGAGGTCGATCTATCTTGTGAGGTCTCATTTTTCTTCTCCTGCATCGAGGAAACCATTCGATGGGTGATCGGCTCCCCTTCCAGCACTCAACACACAGAACCAATTCCTCTTCAGCGCTGGAAGCAATGAGCGAGCGCAGTATGCGCTGGAGTAGGAAGTAACATGTGAAATTAAGTGAGATCATTGACAAGAAAGAACTACGATCCCTTTAAGTGGGCATCTCTAAACGGAAAGTGCAAAAGTGTCCAATTTCCTATTTTTTAGGGTGACTGTTCCTGTTTCCTCTTAAAGTCACAGCCCGAGCTAATTTTACGCTCCCCTCTCATGCTCTTTCGCGGAGCAACTTTTTCTAAGATAAGCACGAAGGAAGCAGTAGCCCTGCATGCACTTCAGAGCCTAATCTTGAGAAAAATGATAAAAACGCAAAAAAAAACAACGGTTTTTCGCACACTTCTAGTGTTGTCTTTTATACTACCGCGTACTGTAGAACTTATGAGGAAATAATAAGATATACGGGAGAGACTGGAATAGTAAGAGAGAGTGAAGAGAGACAGAGATAAAGAAGGAGATAGATAGATAGATAGATAGATAGATAGATAGATAGATAGATAGATAGATAGATAGATAGATAGATAGATAGATAGATAGATAGATAGATAGATAGATAGATAGATAGATAGATAGATAGATAGATAGATAGATAGATAGATAGATAGATAGATAGATAGATAGATAGATAGATAGATAGATAGATAGATAGATAGATAGATAGATAGATAGATAGATAGATAGATAGATAGATAGATAGATAGATAGATAGATAGATAAATAGAGAGCTAGAAATAGAAAACTCCGAGTGCACCGGGAAGTCTAAAAGTATTAGAGGTTATCAGAAATTGCGGTAGCCTTTCGCATGTTCTCAATCAACGGTTACATAGATCTCTCGTTGGGTACACGAGCTAATAGACCCAGAGGGGAAAATCATCCGCGAGTCGTTTCCACCACTATACTCTATTAGATTTATGTGAAACTTCCGCATTCGATTATAGTGTCTAGACTTAGCGGCCGAAACCCCATCACGTACATTATTATTTTTATCTTTTATGACATTCCACCCCCCCCCCTCCCCCCATTCTCCCCCTCTCCCTCTCACTTTCCTTCAACCCCCCTCATCGCACTCTACAATCATCTCTCTCCCAATTTCAGCAAAAAAGGAGTGTTTCAGGTCAAAGCGAGAGAGGGAGCAAATGAGAAAAGGGAATCTGTTAAGGGGTATTGTCGCTCTTAAGGAGAGAAGACTGCTTAGTTGAATGATGGACAGAGGAGGTCGAGAGGAAGAGGGAGAGAGAGAGAGAGAGAGAGAGATAGAGAGAGAGAGAGCATTGTCAAAATACTCGGAAAGAAGATCAGTAGATGAGATTGGACAAACGAGAGAGAGAGAGAGGAAGGAGGACTAAACGATTCAGAATATTCACTCACTCAACCTATTTACTTCGAACCGTCTTAAAAGGACAGACAATCTTTATCTCTCTAACCCTGAGTTCATCGACAAATTCTCATTGCTTACCCATGATCTCGTCCACGTTGTATTAACTATTGTGATGAAATAGAGATCAAAGATTAGTTATTAAGTATTTTTCTAAATGTACTTTCCGAGTTAAAAACAACAGAGCGGAATCCCCCTTTTAAAATCACACGCCGAGATAATTTAGAACTCTCCGCTCGCTTTCTCGAAGACAACGAAGCCAGCATTTCATATCGCTTGTTTTAATTAAAAAGCAAAAATGTCTTGAACACGAATACTGTGGAATGCCCCTAGACTAATAGGAAACTCTCTCGCTTCATTATCTGCGAGGGAGCCACAACTGGGCAACTGGGAAAGTATGGAGTTGTCCTAAAGCTGTTCAATAGTTGAACTGTTTTTACATTCATGATCATCATTAAATATAGGCTATGCAAATCGTTCATCGAGCAAAAAGCTCGGATGCGATACACTCCTTGTGAAAGTAAACGAGCATGAAAAGGTCTTCATGATCATGCAGGGTCAGGAAAAGGTAAATATAAAGGTACAACTCGTTATTCAAAGCGCACGACGTCCTACGGATGGGCACTGATAGGCCAGAAATAATTCTACTTGTTGTGTACGAACGATTATAGACTGGACTATGCACGGTCCATAATTATTCGCAAATGTCGTCAGACATAATGAAAATTTGTCCCGAAATAGATAATAAGCGTCCTTGTCCAAAAGACTTCGCAACTTCCTTATTCAACGTGTAATTTATCTAGGCCACGCATTCTTTTACAATCTAGACAATTTCTTCGGCGAACGCGCAATGCGAGGGAACTTTAAAGGCACACCTCGGGCTAATTTGAAACTCTCCGCGCTGGCAACGCTCTATCGCTTTCTTTGTGTACGAGACGCTTCCAGAGCGGAGAGCAAAAAGTACCTTGTTGTGTGACCTTAAATGAATCAGCAATGAGCGGTCGTTCTCGTATTCTAAAGATTCATGGTAGTATGAAGAATTACTAGCAATAATGAAGATAATTGGACAAGATGCTATCGAGCAGAGAATCGTGCAGAATGGATAATGCACTTCGCGGGTGGGAGTGATATTCAGTGTGAAGTTCTTCTTCTTCTTCTCCTCCAATGCAGTCCCAAATCAAATCATCCTTGAGAACTGATACAAACACAGAAAATCCATGCCTACACCAAGCATCATTCAGAGGCCCCCAGCTAAATTTACTCTCCGCTCTGGTAATGCTCTCTATTCGGCAAAGAAAGTGCGAGAGCATTGCCGGAGCGGAGTATCAAATTAGCTCGGGTGTGCCTTTAGCAGAGAGTAATGTGCAGTTATGAATTGCACAAATTGAATAGAAAAAAGTCGAGAGAAGGCGTATAACATGAAAATAGTTTCTTTCTTCAGTTCGCGACTTTTTTAAAAGAACATAACATTTCGGCTGATTTTCGTACTGATCTAATTGGATCTGGAATGGCTGCAACAAAAGTAAATCCACCACTACAAAATTCTGGATATCAACGCCAACGTACTATTTTCAGCATCTTACTCAGATAATGACACATAAATTCTTGCAGAAAGCGCCAGCACAGTAGCAATTTCGCTATCGTCGGAACTTCTAAGGCGCGGAATGGGAAAAAAGGAGCTGGCTCGTGCAACGTTAAAAATTGAGAGTTTCGACGGCGATAGAGTGAGATTCATCCCATAGCCCCCCCCCCCCCCTCAAGGACTCAAGGAAGTAATGGATTTTTGAGTAGTGCGCATGAAAGGCGTGGGCACGGGGGATATCATTACCGAAATGGCCCAGATTTCAACGAGCACTCTCTCAATTTCCCATGCTCTCTCGCGCAGCTTACCAGAGAAGGTGAGGTAGAAGGCTAGAGAAGGGATGAGATCAGAGGTAAGAGATCAAAGATCAAAGATCAGATGCGAATGAAGAGCACGGAGACGTTGTCGTGGGTGTTGCGCGAGAGCGCGATACGCACGAGGTAGGTGGAGACGCGGTGCCACTGGCGGGTGTGGGTTCTGAAAGTGAAAGGAAATTGTCTACGAGTGAAGATTTATTTATTTATTTATATATCGTACACCACAAGGGTGTTTCAACAAGTACAAAGTGTTCGAGTGCAAGAAAAATATGTGAAAGATTAAAATTATTAAAAGAGAGAGGGATGGGATGGGGGAAGGTGAGAGATCAATTGAGATGAGTTCAAAAGCTAGGTAGGAGAATGTTCTCCCATAAGAAGCTATCGACAATTAGCTCTAGCAATGCTCTCTCGCTTTCTTGGCCTATGTGGAGAGTAAAATCAGCTTGGGTTGCACCTTTTTAGAGGTATTAAACCATAGGAATGGATCATAATCAACATGCAAATGCATTAATAGAATTGAACGTTCATGAAGCAAAGTATGTTTCAGAAGTGAAAGAAATGATAATTTGACTATTCGCGAACGATGCCATGAATAGAGTGACAAGGTTGAAAAAATATCAGAATCAAAGGGGAAACATCGCTGTCGACAAATACTTCACACTCGATCTTTCAATATTGGCGTAAGAAAAATAGCCGAAGAGATAAAGATACTAGCATGACGAGAGATAGAGAGAGATCGAGCAAAAAGTGTCGAGTTTTTCTTTTTTTCGCAACTTTAAAATCAGGTATACCCCCAAGCTAACTGGCGACTATTTCACAGCGTTTCTACAACACATTTATAGCGGTCATCGAAAACTTGGAAGATACCAACTAAACTTTAACCTGTTTGCTCTACCTCTTTCTGATTGAATTGATTCTGAGTGATACCCTGTCATAGCTGGGTCAGCTCCAAACAGATTTGATGCAGGTTGGAAAATGATACATAGCTTAGCGGTTAGAGGAATGCCCAGAATAGGCAGAGGTCGTGGGTTCGACTCCCTCCTTGTGTCAATCATTTGCCAACCCGTATCAAATCTACCTCTTTCTCTGACACACTGACTGCTCTCGAAAGGCTGTGAGCAAAGCTCTCGCTCAGATGCAGGGAGGGAGTGATAGAGCATAAGCAGATCGGATTTGTCGTCAGCGATTTTCCCCTTTGATTCTTATATTTTTTTCAACCTTGTGTTCAGCGCATCGCTCACGATTAGACAAATTGTCATTTATTTCACTTATGAAACATACTTTGATTGATGAACATCCACTTCTATGCATGAGATATCCCAAAAATACTAACTTCAAATAATCTTTAGCGAATTTCACCGCTTCCTCGTTATCGACGACGTCCCAGAAACCGTCGGTCGCGACGATTATGAACCTACAAATAACGCCAATAGCCACTCTACGTTCTACCGTACTCGGGTCAGTTCATGATAGTCGAGAGTATACACTGTACTACCCGAATTGATTTCATAATGTTTAAAATGTCAGAGCAAAATGTCTGCACATCGAGATTCGCTAGTAGTCTATGTTGTTGATAAACTGTGTCATATTGCTCAAGTCACATTCCAAAGGTGAGAAACATATGTAAACATCAATTAGGGTAATTTTGGTGCACGCCCTGCTTGTGTGTGTTATACCGTAACGAGTCCTCCAGAAGGTCTATTCGTCGGATATCCGGATGCGCCGTGAGCACGCCGAGCCGCTTCAATAAGGTGTCACCGAACGACCTAGAATTGAGTGATCTTTGATCTTTGATCTTTCAGGAAGTTACGCAATATTTCAAGCGAGGTAGATTCACAAAAATCTTTTTTGTTTACATACGTATCGGAAATATGAATACATTAGAAACCGGTCACGTCCCGCTGTTTTTGCACCCACGCGCGCAGACCCCGTCGTGAGATGATAGAAACACCTCATTCAATGAAAATTTAAAAGTAACTACAAGTCCACATTGACTATCCCCCCAACAAGTAACTGTGGTGCAACCAACAATCATAAATTAAAGTACGACATATGTATGCATAATATAATTGTTCTTTCGAAATACTACACATTCCTTCGGGCGTCTAGCAATAATAATTACAGCTCAGTCGTGCGAATCACGAGCGTAAGCTTCGTGAATAATGAAAATGAGAGGGTGGATGGAATATATCAAGCAACATGCACGATTCTTCGAATATCAGATTATGGCGAAATAGTTCGCTCACAGTATGCTCGTTCAAGGGTGTTTTCGTTGAAGGCCAGACTTGCGGAACATCATTAATTTTTAGAGATAGAGTGTCTAACAATAAGTTGTGCGGTTGTAAGTAATTAGCAGAATCGGAAGAGAATGGTTGAAATTGTCGTATGAAAGGTAAAGGTACAACCCGTTATTCAAGGCACACGAAGTCCTGCGGGTGATCACTGCTAGGCAAGTGATCTTTTAAGGCCAATTCAGTCCGGAGGGCCTAATCGCTTCTACGGACCCAACTGTCGTATGACCAATGGTTAATATCCCCCATGTGTGAACCTGATCAACTGGTTGACTGATTGACATGAAGAGCGCACAGTGATCTTAATTTCGCAACTCTCCGGTCGGAGAACGCTAAAACAGAGAGAAATAGTGTGTTTACAACAACTCCGAGCTAATGTGAAACGCTCCGGCCAAAAAGATTAACATTACTATCACAAAACCGAAATCGCTATTACGCGATAGAAATTCTCCACTCTTTTACTTTGTCAATATTAAATTTATGAATATATATTTGATGGAATAAATAAATAAATAAGACTGGATAGCATTTGAATAAAATAAAAAGCAAACAATAGTTGGAATAGAGTGTTTTTCCGGGTTACTCCCCATAAGTGATTCACTCTTTCTCCGCTGACGTGGGCATCTAATTCAATTGGTTCTAAATAATAGGCGGGCCGGGAGAAAACATAGACCAAGGTTTTCATGAGTCCTCTTTCTTTGGATCTCTGACCCTCTTCTTCTCACGTACTATGCACAGTTTTTCTTCATTTTGACAGCCGAAACGATCGCTCATCATTGAAACTTTCGCGGCATTAACACTTTCGCATTCTGGCTTTCAAAGAAAAAGGCTAATCACTGCAACTTGGGTAACTTATACTTTTAATAACCCATTCGTTGGATTCTACTTTGAGACAAGCACAGATGTAGAAGGACCTTAAAAATTTAGCAATGCGATACAATCGACATAAGTATGAAGTTAAGCCCGCGATTGCTAATCTTACTCTCCGCTCTCGCTAACGCTCTCTCGCACATAAAGAAAGCGAGAGATTGTGGCTACGGCGGGAAGTTTCAAATTAGGTTAAGAATAAAGAACTCTCATTGCTTTCAATTTCAGAACGCTTTCTCGTCTATCAGCTTTTAGATGAATAAAAATACTTAAGAATTGTACTGTGAGGTGGACGGAAAGCCAGCAGTTTCATGACCTTTGAGAAAAAATAAAAAGTGCACGCGAAATTATGGGATTGTTGACAATTGTTGCGTTACGTTCATTTCTCTGCCAGTGGACTGGAAACAAATAAGAATCGAGTCTATTATAATCGCCCGTATCTTATTTCATGTGTCAGAGAGAAAGCTGGCAAATATTGATGACACTAGATATAAGGTGGACCCTGCAAGGAGGTGGGTTATGAGCCCTATAAGTGGGGTTATGGACCACACAAAGTGGGTTATAAACCTTACAAGGTGGGATATGCGCATTAAAAGGCGGGTTATGCGTATTAAAAAGTTGGTTATGCGTCCTATAAGGTGGGTTTTCAGAACGGTCAGGGCTCTATAGCAAGGTAGCGATGTAGAAATGTGTGAAATAAAATCTAACGTTAACAGGAGTTCTCCTTTTAAAAGATACGGTTGCTACACGTAGCTCACTGACAAGCTACGTGTAGCAACCGTATCTTGTGAGAGCGTAAAGATTTTTAAAAAGTTTTTGAGTTGCATATAGAGAAAATACGATTGTGTTTTAGTAGTATACTCTAGGTATCATCATCTGTGTGTTTTTACTATTACCGTCGAGGCAGAATGATCGAATTACGGAAAAATTTAAGTTTCATCAAAATTCACAGAAGTTTCAACAAAATTCTGCGAAGTTTCAACGAAACACCTCAAAATGACGAATTCTATTGCACGTAACGGCTACGATATGGACTATTATGCTTCATTTTTAAGAGTCAGAGCCAATTTTAGGAGCCATTCGAGTCAAAAACGACATCATAAAATCAAAAGAGGAACGAGAGGAGGAACAAGAACAGTGAGTTGTACTATACAAACACACATTGCTTCGGAAGTATCATAATATTATAACTCTAAACAGTGAAGACGATGAAAATCGTGAAAACCCAAAATGTGTCAGTTTCTAGAGAAAAGGTACGCGAGAATACTAAAATTGATAAATTAACGCTATTCAACAACTACTGCCAACAGCATGAGAGGATTCTTAAAGATGGAGACCCGCGAATGTTCATATAAATCCCCACATCTCTCATGTGCTATTTCAAAGTGCACCGTTTCCAGCACGAGCCTGATGGTTCATTGGTGTTCCTAGAGATCAATAAGCTGAATCAACATAAATAATGTAAGCTTGGTAGAATATCTTCACAGTTTGTTTACGAAAGTATTCGAGGGACTACACCTTTAAACGAAAAGGAGATATGAAGTATGTAACTCGGATGACGCACGTTATGGTGCTTTACGACTCGCATACAACACAAAAATACTCGAGTAAAGGAAGACGAAGTAAACTTCGTAAACGGCCAAAAACCATAACTGCACGGATGAACGGAGAAGATTTTGGAGATGTGCGCATAGCGGATTACCGTTAAATATAATAGGAAGCGTAGATGGATTTATAATAAAGAGCCTGCGCGCACTACTACACACCGAAACGATAAGTCCTTATAGTTACGCGAAAATATTAAAAAGAGCGCTGTCAGTCTGAATTACATAATCTGTTTACGAAACTTAAGATCAAGCGCGGTTCAAAATTCTCGAAATTAGAGGAAAGTGTGGGGAACTCTAACCATTTCCCACAATCTATGGCCCCCTTTTCTTTTTCACCTCTTCTGAACAGAGTGTGAAATAATCATTAAAACACGATGGAACAGTGGGGTGGGGGCAGCATAAGACAATTAATATTTTCATTGTTTATTTTATTATTATCATGTGTTTCCGTGACGCATTCGAGGAGTATGAGCTTTGCTGTTTGCCCACAGAGTGCTATTATGAGAAAGGAAGAGAGATGGAAATAAGGGAAATGGAACCTAAGAAGAACTATCATCGCCTCTCCGCGTAGAATCCGCCTATTTCTTTGTCTCTCCACACCCTCTACTCTCCCATCTGACCCTCCCCATCTCTCTCTCTCTCTCACTCTCTCTCTCTCTCTCACTCTCTCTCTCTCTCACTCTCTCTCTCTCTCTCACTCTCTCTCTCTCTCTCTCTCTATCGTCTTATTGTCGCGTACTAATAATGCCAACTCTGCTAGCTGTATTAGGCATTAGACATGTGCAGAGTATCCTCATGCATTGTCCACGTAACAGGCACTTTTTTCTAGATTTTCATTTGAAACACGTGCGGGAGAACTAGGGCAATCGAAAATTGGCCAAATCATCCAGTTCAATCTTAACTAGGGAAGAGACGAGTGGAAACAAAAAAAAACATGCAAAGTACCCAACACGTTTCTTATTTTCGAAACACGTAAACATGTTAGGCCAATGTCGTCCCAATATTAATTTCGAAAATTCCATGAAAGGATGAATATGATGTGTTGATCAAATAGACAACAATATGGTGAAATCAAAGGATAACAAAGAAACTAATGTGAACAGGGGAACAGACACAATGGAATGCACATAGAAGTTACGATATGACAAAGGTGAACAAAGATCTGGAACGGAGTGATGATATGGATGACGATTTGACGGGTTTCATAAACTTGATGCTAATACGATCTAATAATAAGGGTTTGAATAAATTCATGATCACGATATATCCGTACACGATTTGAGCACATTTCATTAAACATTAATTAAACTATTTTTTCCTTTTTTTCATGATCATAATAATAATAATAATAATAATATTTTATTCCTTCAAATGAACGCATCGATTCATGGATTCAAACGCCGGAGATAAGAGTGATTTAGCGCCCGTTGATGATCAGTTCTCGAGAGAACATAACAAAAGAAGGCGAAATATTTAAAAAAAAGAAATCTTCAGATAACGATGGTGGGTCCCCTGAGAATGGAGGCGCAAACACTTCGACCTAGCAGTGCGTGCGGTACGGTGCAATCAGTACATCAGTCGTAGTGGTAGGTAATTCGTCGTTACATTTTCAAAACGTGCGCGCTGTAGCGACGGAGACGTTAAGAAGAGTTTGCGGCGGAGGTTAGGGCGTGCGCACGTTTTGAAAATGTAACGCAACACAAGGTAACTTCCGCGAGTGTTACAATTAACTGTTAAGAGACCGGCTCGGTAAGACTCGAGCATGGTCCGGACATTCGCGAGGAATTTCGATCTGGCCCTCAATACTTTCATCATAGACACATACCGGGGGGAGACCGATGAAAGTTATAGTGAAAATGCCCTGCGGCTCAAACCCGGCTCACATATGCCGCATAAAATAAAAAATTGAAAAATTCATAACTTTTCAATCGCGATAGCTAGGACTATTATTTCTTTTTATTGGTAAATAACATGCCATGCACTCTTACAAACACAGCCGAACAGTAATATCATATCATTCTGGATAAGTTTTTTCGTATCTGATTTTAAGATTTTTCCTCTTCTATCCTCATTGAAGAGAGACGGCAAGCACTGACATAGTGCATATTGTAGCCCTGACAATTATGTACATGAAGGTCACATTCCCGTAAAAATCCATGTTTTCTGAAACGTCGAGAATTGCAGCTGAATGTGAGATATGTGTAATTTGCAAAAATCGAAAATTAAATTTCTTGTAAATCTCCAGAGTAAGAGGTAGCTTTATTATGTCATTATACTCGTAGTAATGCGAGTGCACAGGAAAAATATACAAGTAATCTCGGACTACATTTTTTAAAAATTTAGAAAAATCATTATTTTATTTTTATTTTTTCAACCCCCACATTCAGTCGACCGTCAAGGCAAGTTGATTCATAGGGCGGATGGTGACTGTTGCATGTGCGTTTGCAGAAACGATTGCAACGTGAAGAATCGTGGTTTCGCAGATCTCGAATTTATTTTTTTAATTAACAAACTTGAATATTTATATGTTTCTTTAATATAAATCGGTTGGAAGGTAGCGTACTGCATCCAAAGCTGTACCATTTTTATCAGTAGGAGTATACGGTATTGAACAACCGTAATCGCCAGGAATCGCGAACTGATTTTTTTTTCAGTCGATCCATGATTTTCAACCATGACCCGGGGTTCATGGTTGAGAATGGCTGAGGTCGAATAATTCATGATGATCCCAGAGCAAATACTATGTGGCATTATATCAACAGTGGTCCAACTTTTATTTTTATGGATACCATAACTCGAATTACCGTAATCTAGCTACCGTATCCTATAATAATGTGGTGAAATTCTCGTAAAATTCAGATGTTTGCATAACTATTACGGTAATTCGAGTTATGGTATTCATGAAAATAAAAGTTGGCCCACTGTTGATATAATGCCAAATAGTATTTGATCTCGGACCAGCACGAATTTTTCGACCTCAGCCATTCTCAACCATGAACCCCGGGTCATGGTTGAAAATCATGGATCGACTGAAAAAAAAATCAGTTCGCGATTCCTGGCGATTACGGTTGTTCAATACCGTATACTCCTACTGATAAAAATGGTACAGCCTTGGATGCAGTACGCTACTTTCCAACCGATTTATATTAAAGAAACATATAAATATTCAAGTTTGTTAATTAAAAAAATAAATTCGAGATCTGCGAAACCACGATTCTTCACGTTGCAGTCGTTTCTGCAAACGCACATGCAACAGCCACCATCCGCCCTATGAATCAACTTGCCTTGACGGTCGACTGAATGTGGGGTTTGAAAAAATAAAAATAAAATAATGATTTTTTTAAATTTAAAAAAAAAATGTAGTCCGAGATTACCTGTATATTTTTCCTGTGCACTCGCATTACTACGAGTATAATGACATAATAAAGCTACCTCTTACTCTTGCGATTTACAAGAAATTTAATTTTCGATTTTTGCAAATTACACATATCTCACATTCAGCTGCAATTCTCGATGTTTCAGAAAACATGGATTTTTACGGGAATTTGACCATCATGTACATAATTGTCAGGGCTACAATATGCACTATGTCAGTGCTTGCCGTCTCTCTTCAATGAGGATAGAAGAGGAAAAATCTTAAAATCAGATACGAAAAAACTTATTCAGAACGATTTGATATTGCTGTTCAGCGGTGTTGGTAAGAGTGCATGGCATGTTATTTACCAATAAAAAGAAATAATAGTCCTAGCTATCACGATTGAAAAGTTATGAATTTTTAAATTTTTTATTTTATGCGGCATATGTGAGCCGGGTTTGAGCCGCAGGGCATTTTCACTATAACTTTCATCGGTCTCCCCCCGGTATGTGTCTATGATGAAAGTATTGAGTGCCAAATCGAAATTCCTCGCGAATGTCCGGCAGGGGGTCGAAATGCTCGAGTCTTACCGAGCCAGTCTCTTAATGATTGATTTCAGAGAGATTAACAGTATCCTTATTGTGGCAGCCTATCCTCTAACTCGAAAACAAGATCAAATTTAAACGAAGGAGGGACTGATCGAATTTCGCGAATCTTTTGTTTATAACACGGACAAGTTTAACGTGAAGGCGTGTTGTTGTTCAATGAAATGAGTCTATCAAAGGGATTACGGCAATAAGGCAATACAGAAATCTTGTCTACAGCGCACAACATTTCGAGAGTGGTCATGATGTGACAGAGAAAAGGGAAGAGTGGAAAAGAGAGAGTACACAAAAGTGAGAAAGCACTGACGGCTGAAGTACACCACACCGAAATGTTTCTGGCATTGTTCCAAGTTTATCATTTTTCCAAGTTTTATCTCGATTTGCGTGTGAAACTGTAACGGACAACCTCAATAACGATCTATCAGTCCCTAGTTTCTGATGCAAGCAAAGAGGAGAGAATGGAAGGCTATGCACATCAGAGTCTTGAATAATTGTGTTAAAGGGAGCGTAACCTCTCTCAATGGTCTCTTCGACGCGCATTGCTTTCTAGTTGTTAGAGAACAGAGAAATAGTGTGCGCAATGAAGGTCATTGAGAAATGTCACTCTCCTTTTAAAGATGGAGACCCACGAGTTTTTTCGTAATAAGACTGTTCGGATAGAATGATAGAGATTCATCACACGAATCGAAAGACATATCTGATATTGATTCCCGATATGTTTAAAGCTCACTATGCGCATTGAAAGTACAACTTTCAAGCCATGTAGAGAGTGCCCATCCGATTTGCATACTTGCTCTCTCATTTTCTCATTATCACTTGCGCCAATTACCATATAATATAAACAATAGCCAACATGTTTATCGTGGTGGGAGTCAGTCATGCCAACTCATGGGTCCCCTTCTTTAAAACTGTAACTGTTACTGCAAACAGCGAGAATCGAACGGTGTGGCAACGAAGGCTTTAAAAATATCCTGAGATTCCTTTGATTTCGATGAGAAAACTTCACCGAGCTAAATACCAAGCACACCTTTGATCATCTACTTTACTTTTTTGTTGACTAGACAGATACCATAATCGCTTTCAAATCGAATAAAGGGAATTGTTCTCCGGTATCCAAAAGCACGAAAGAAACTTTGCTTTTATTTGTTCAAAGTTCGCAAGCACTCTGAGAATTTCTTCGTATTCGTCAAGTTAGAGATAATTTTTTTCAATTCATGAAAACGATGATTGATCTCAATTGATGACACTTTATTGTTGATGATGGATGACTGAGAGTTAGTCAGGAGTCAGAAATCTTTGTTTTTGCGCCTCGATGAACAAATCATCCTGATTTGACAGGGAGAGAGAGAAGTAGAGGGAGAGAGAGAGAGAGAGAGAAAAGGAGAGAGAGAGAGAGAGAGAGAGAGAGAGAGAGAGAGAGAGGTAGAGGGAGAGAGAGAGAAAGAGAAAGAGAGAGAGAGAGAGAGAGAGAGAGAGAGAGAGGTAGAGGGAGAGAGAGAGAGAAAGAGAGAGAGAGAGAGAGAGAGAGAGAGAGAGAGAGAGAGAGGTAGAGGGAGAAGTAGAGGGGAAGGTAGAGGGAGAGAGGGGAGAAAAGTAGATGAAAAGGCGCTCTATCTTCCAAATCCAATTGTGAGACCCTATCGTCTATAAGACGATGATAGGAAGAATAGGAGAAGAATAGAGAATAGAATGAGTATCCCGAAGGGTAGAAGATAAGATATGAAGGGTACAAGGCATGAAGTGTACAGGGTGAGGAACTGGTGGTAACCTATGATGCTTTCGTCCCATCCTCATCTAGCAATTATTGCTTGAATTGAATTGCAATTGAATTGATGAAGGACCGATTCTTTTTGTACAGCGACAGAGCCAATTCTACACCATTTTCTCCCGTCGATACTGATTTTACCACCCCGATGCGTTCAAGTGAAGGAATGAAATATAATTATTATACTATTATATTATTTTTTTAGTATCGCTATCAATCCAATTATCTTTTCTTTCACCCACGAAACATATTTTCATTGACGAATACCCAATTCTATCAACTTTTCCATGTTGAGTATGATACCTACGCGCCACATCCTATGCTAATTTGAAACTCTCCGCTCTGGTCACACTCTCTCGTAGACAAAGAATACTAGATAGCATGGCCAACATGGTGTCTAAAATAAGCTCAGGGTGTACCTATAAAGTCGACCAGAAATCTAGATATATCTACGATATTCTGCCAAGATCACCAGGCAGATCTCGATTCAACTACATTTGGAAATCCCGCGATGCGAGAATTATTGTAAACACTCAATAGGTCTCAATAAGGAGCGCATCAAGCACTGACATGATGAAGGCTATCCATCTAGGATCTCTCCCTCTTGGATCTCCCCTCTCTCTCTCTTGGATCTCTCCCTCTCCCTCTTGGATCTCTCCCTCTCCCTCTTAGGTTTGGCTCACAGAAACCAATATCATGTCGCAGTGTGTACGAGAGGTAGGAGAAACATTTTTAAAAACAGATACGAGGAAGAAAATATCCGAGAAGAAATTTGAAGGGGGAGGGTCCAATGAGTGAACTAATGGTGAATATGATTGATCACCCAGTGATTAGAAGTGAACTTGATGGGGCTAATGAACGCGCTGAGAAAATCTGAGAGGGAGAGATCTAGGAGGGAGAGGAAGAGATCCTAGAGGGAGAAGTAGAGTGAGAGATCCTAGAGGCAGAGGGTGAGATCCTAGAGGCAGAGGGAGAGATTCAAGAGGGAGAGGGAGAGAGCTGTTTCCTGAGTCTCTTACTAAGTAAGCCACCAATTATCATGATAGTATTCAGTCCCTTCTTAGGGGGGATTGATTTATGGTAGGGAGACACACACCCATGAGAAATGACTGTTGGAAGAGGGGGAGAGAGAGGGAGAGAGGGAGAGAGATTGGGGGAGAGAGAGAGTGAGAGAGAGGGAGAGAGTGGCAGGGGGAGAGGAAGAGAGGGTGAGAGGCAGAATGAGAGAGGAAGAGATTGATAGAGGGAGAAGGAGAGAGAAAGAAGGAAGTCATGAGAGAAAAGTAACGAATGATCTATATTATGTGATGGGTTTATGGAAAATCGAAAACCTGCGAAGAGATAAAACGCAAGAGAGGGGTGAGGAAAGAGAGAGAGAGATAGAGAGAGAGAGAGAGAGAGAGAGAGAGAGAGGAGAGGAGAGAGAGGAAAGAGAGGGACGAGATATTGTGAGAACAGAAGAGAGCATATACAGTTGGAGAATGATTAGAGATCATGCTAAAGTGAGAGAGTGTCTTCTGGCGGTGATTATTTTGATATTATAACGTCCGAAAGGATTACTCGATCGAAATCTACCAAAGCAGACATTTAAAACCATTGATAATGGATAATAAAATCAGATTGGTCTTGATGACACCTTTTTCATTATCTTTCAAGCCACACCCCAAGCTAATTTGAATCTCTCCGCTCTGGTAATGTTCTCTCGCTTTCTTTATCTACGAAATGTGGCGGCAAATGTGGAGGATAAAATTAGCATGGGATATTCCTTTAAAGTGACACTCTAAGTTATTTTTAGCATTTTTTTATTCATGAAACTCTCGAAAAGTAGTTAAAGACCACAATAAATTAACTATCATTTTCAAGGTTGAAATTCCAACAACAAATAATCAATAAAATAAATGACTACACTTATGGATAATTAAAATGGCTATAAATAGTCATGAAAATGTGCAGCACCGGTAGATCAACCCCATAGCTTCATGCTTCACGGGCGCCCTACCAACACTGCACTATGCGCGCTCGCAACGGAGAAATATGCAGGGACTGTGATCCACGCGGCCCCGCCCGCTGAAGATGGATCTACTAACAAAGTAACTAACAATGGAAGTTAGTGTAGTCAATCCGAGCTTTCGGGATGAGACATATGCTGTACGCTAGGTCTCCAAAAGAGAATAAGTGTTTCTATTGACCATTTTTCCTGGCAACTTCTGGGCGCCGAGATATTTGCATATTTGTAAGTAAGTAGGAAAATGTACAGATAGAATTGGGTATTCGCAGATCAATCAATGTATGTTTCATGGGTGAAAGAAATCACAATTGAAGTAATGGCGAACGATGCAGAAGTGGTTTCTAACAGTGAAGAAAATAATATAATCGAAGGAAACAAAATCGCTGTCGATGATTACTTGATCTGTGATAGCTTCACTGTTTAGGCCATTAGGTTCTAGATCGTGAACCTCTTATATTTTTCATTTCATGTACATATCGCCTCACATATTCTCTAAAATGGGGAGACAGCATAATTTTTGGGATTCGGAAAAAGGGATTCGCAATTTGCTTCGTGATCGGCATGCACTAATAGTATTGGGCATTAGTAAATCGAAAGTATACCCGTTTAAGCCCCACAATCGTAATAAATCCATCACTACACGCAAAACACGGCAACACAGAACGAATGAAGGAGGAACTATTGGAAAGGGGAAATAAGGAGAGGGAGAGGGAGAGGGAGAGGGAGAGGGAGAGGGAGAGGGAGAGGGAGAGGGAGAGGGAGAGGGAGAGGGAGAGGGAGAGGGAGAGGGAGAGGGAGAGGGAGAGAGAGAGGGAGAGGGAGAGGGAGAGGGAGAGGAGGAGAAAATATGAGATGCAGCAGCATAAGAATGCAATAGAGGGGCGAAATAGACTCTTCGGGGAGAATGATGAAAGGCACGGAAGAGATGCTTAAAGGGTGGCCACATAGTGGATAAATATGTATTGAATTGGATAGGATCTCACGAAAATGGGCGGCACTTTACTGTGCATCACAAATGAATCTCAAAACAGGTACAGTAAGTACTTGAAGGTTAAGATCAGGCCTACCCTTTGCAGATTCATTCTCTAAAGCTTTATACGTGATAAAAAAATTTTTTAAAAAGCGTTTTTTTTATGAGAGAATGTTGTCAGAGAAGAGATTTACAAATTAGCTCGGGGCGCGCATTTAAATGTTCATACAAAAAATGGCTTGTAGCAAATTAAAAAATAAATTTCGAAATAACGTAAAATTGTTCGACGAAGAATGCTGGGCGAATGAATGTATGATCCGAAAACCACATGTGAGCGAGTATGGGAAGATGAGGGAGGGGGAGAAGTAGAGGGAGAGGGAGAGTTGGGAGAGGGAGAGAGGGAGAGAGGGAGAGAGGGAGAGATGGAGAGAGGGAGAGAGGGAGAGATGGAGAGAGGGAGAGAGGGAGAGTTGGGAGAGTGAGAGAGGGAGAGATGGAGAGAGGGAGAGATGGAGAGAGGGAGAAAGGGAGAGTAGGGAGAGGGAGAGAGGGATAGAGGGAGAGAGGAAGAGAGGGAGAGATGGAGAGAGGGAGAGATGGATAGGGGAGAAGGGGAGATGGAGAGGGGGAGAGGAGAGAGGGAGAGAGGTAGAGAGGGAGAGTTGGGAGAGGGAGAGATGAGAGAGACATACGGAGAGATCGGAAGAGGGGAGAGAGGGAGAGCGAGAGGGGTAGTTGAGAAACGATTTCAGATGATCATCTTTTTTTCAAGCGATAGATAGAGAAAGAATTGGAAGAGAAGGAGAGACAAGTAGAGGTAGAGTGCCACAGAGTGAATTAGAACACAAATACGGTAAGTGCCCCCTTTTCATCACAGTATGTGCTCTTGTACAAAGGATTTTTCTGTAAAAGCCACACGAGGGAAAGAGCCTATTGAATGAACATCGCAAAAGTTTCGTGGGTAATCTGAATATTTCCTACAAGTTTCGATTGTTGTCTTGCTTTCTCGCTTTCTTTGCCTACGAGAGTGCGTTGACAGAGCGGATAGTCAAATTAGTATTGTGCCTTTAAACGTACCAATTGCAATTACTTTTTTTTTAAATTTGATGCTTTACCGATTAATATATTTGTCGTGGAAGGATCAGTCTTCTTACATATTCATTCATCTTCTCATCTCCCTTCTTCTATCTCTTGGCGTTTCTCATAAAACGAGCAAAAGACATCTACTTTCGATGTTTCAGAAGTGGCCAATCTGCCTTTCCTCTCTCTCCCCCACTCCTCTTCTCTTCCTCTCTCCCTCTTGATCCCCCATTCCCTTCGCTCTCCTCTCCTTCTCTCCCCTCCCCTTCTGTCCCTTCCCCCTCTCTCCTCGCCTCCCTCTCCTCTCTCCCTCTCCCCGTTCCCCTTCCCTCTCCCTCTCTCTCCCCCCTCCACTTCTCTCTCCTTCCCCCCCCCCCCCTTCTCCCTCCCTCTCTCCCTCTCGCTTCCCCCTCTCTTTCCCTCTCCCTTTCCCTCTCTCTCCTCCTCTTCTCCACCTCTTTAACAATGCGTCTTCTCATAATGACTTCTATATTACACATTTGAGGACGAATCATTCATATCGACTACTCGGAGAAATTCAACATATTGTCCATTGACAATTGTCAATTTTATTGTCAATTGTCATTTTCAACTGACAATTGACATAAAATTGTTTGTTAAATGTAGAAATTGAGTTTACACACGTATAACTACCAAAAAAGGACATTAAAAGGAATTGGGCAATAAAAAATAAATATGTGTTGATGTTTCGAAGGTCTCAATCTTTGAAGGATCTTGTTCATTTGATTAATGGGATTGGCACTGACCAATGAAACAGTGTTATCGAAATGAACAGACTCCGTTTAGCAGCCTTTTTCTCGAGGGTTTTACTCGAGTGAGAACAGTTCAACCAACGTCTTGTATCTAGTTCCACAAACTAGCGGATGAAAGAATATTGTGAAGGGAAAGTAGACTATCACTTGACCAAAAAATACTGCTAAAGGGGGGATCGAACAATGGTCACTTAACCTCTGAACAACGATGCGATAGTCTCGGGAAAATTCTTTAACCCATCTCTCCCTTCCCTGCTCTCATGAGTTGATACTATGATATTCCTTGGCATAAACTCGTTATAGCAAAACACTAAAACTAGCTTGAATCAGAATACAGTAGATACTGATAATTTTAATTTAGAATGGTTTACTTGTCATTTCGTAAACAAGAAAAAATAGATATTCACTGTATCATATCAATTTAATAAAAAATAATAAATAGAAGTGCAGGTTTTGTTGCGTCGACACTGGCCCATGAACTTGAACAAAATAAGGAAAAAACGACGCAAGACAACAGTTATTAGAAAAGAGTAATTGGGCTAGTTACAGTCTATGGTAGACAAAGAAGGAAGAAAATTGTAATTGAATGACAGTCCGAAAGAAGCTTTTGAGAAAATGAAATAGACATTTATTCCATACAGCGATACACTAAATTTGCCCCGCGCCAAATTCTCAATCTCGTATTCATCAATTTATATTCATATTTTACATTCCGTTACAGTTTCATAAAGCGTTTAGAGTTCGGTCCATAGTATAAGCGCTATGCGTTTTGTTCTATGAGTAATGCGGTGTTCAGAACTTGGAAATGCAAGAAAATGCGGAAAATGCTGTTCAGAAGTTCGGGCAGAAAATGCCCGAAAATGCTCGATTTTGGCTCGAAAGAGATGATTTTATACAAATTAAAAGCGTTTAAATTCGTTGTTTCATGAAAAACAACTAAATTTGGTCATTTATGTTTTATGCTGCTGAAACAAATATGGTATGATCCTTTTTTAGCACTTTTAGCCGAAAATTAACGAAAATGCTGCGAAAGATCAACCTAGCGCGTCCATATTTCAAATTGTTACTTGTCATCAATAAAATGGGCCCACAACACTGTTTGTGACCCATAAACGTTGATATTAACCTTAAAATCCATTAAAATTTGCTTAAAATCGTCGAAAATGAGCATTTTCAGAGCATTTTCCGGCTGAACTTCTGAACATTTTCGTGCATTTTCTTCCGCATTTTCGTGCATTTTCCAAGTTCTGAACACTGATAGTTTTTTAGAGAGACAAATACACCTTCCCCACGTCCTTTGTATTATTAATATTATTTTTCTTATCGTTTATGTATTTGCTGTCGCACCTATCATGGGTGTATCAAATAAATAAATAATTAATTAATTAAATACCTCGACACCGCGAGTATTCCCTGCACTCGGGGAACGTCATCGAAGACGACGAATCCGCCTGCTGCCTCGATGCGACGCATCTCAACCTTCTGAAAGATCAAAGATCAAAGATGAAATCTCAAAGATCGGAGATTAACGTGGTTATTGAGATCTACCAATACTTTTTCAAGTTCAAATATCTGTCATAAATATGGTTGATTTTCACAAAAATATCAATTAAGAAAAAAGACAAGATTGTCAACGCCACAACCACATTTTTCTTTAAAAAAGGCAAGTTAAAATCCAAAGATCAAAGATCAAATTTGTCGCAAAACGCACATCACTCGGTTTATGATCGTAGCTGAGCGGCAGCATCTTGCCGTAGGTGTCGCAGGCGACCGCCCTCGAGTCGCCGACATTGATGATCGTGAGATATCGACGATCCTCGACGACTGCGGCGATGAGAGTCGAACCTGGATTCATAAAATATTTACAAGCACAGACGAGATAAATTCCCAACCGAAATCGCTTAAAGCGATGGAACTCCATCACTCCCTTATTGCTTCATTCTTTCATTATTCTTGCTTTTAACTTATGGATAAATAAATAAATAAATAAATTGAAACTCTCCGCTCTTGCAATTCTCTCTCGCTTTCCTTTACAATGAGAAAGAGTTGCGAGAGCGCAGGGTAAGATAAGCTGGGGTATCAAAAACTCGAGGGACCATCGTGCACTTCAAATACGCAACATTACCCGTTTCTTTAATATTTATTTATGTGGTGACAGTGGTTTCTATACAAAAAAATGAGAGAGTGTGATCAGAGTTTTAAAGTAGCTCGGGTTGTGCCTTTACAATAGTTAAAGCTCATGCGGACTATGTTTTTTTTTTTATATTAGACTTATCGTGAGTGCCTTTAGTATGACCTGTAAGTGAAGTCTCCTCTGGATCCATACGAGAGATACCGTCATCGATGTTGTGAACTTCAGTCATTAGGGCCTGCAAATATATTTTAATATTGTTTATTGGTGAAGAAAAATCCAAATAAATTTTACGAATTGATATAATAATAAAAAGTGTTTTCATTTCATTATCAAGATTTTGGTAAGCTAATTTGAAACTCTCTACCCCGGACACGCTCCATCATACTCAAATATTGTCAAAGCAGCGAATTTCAAAATAGCTTGGGTTTTAAGAATTTGTCTTGCTATATTTTTCCAACTGTAGAAGAAGACAGTAGTTCTTGTACTCACCTCTACCACTGGATCATAGTCATTGAGTAGACCATCACTGCTCATCTTTCTTCTACACTGCATACGCAAGATGCGATCCCTGATTGACCTGGCGAAGTGCGCTTCGAGATAGTCCGAGACGAACTGAATAGATTATTATTATAGTTGCTAATTATTATTATAAGATTAAGACTCTTTACCTAGACTTGCTAACGATAAGAAGTAGTAAAAAGAAAAGAAAACCAGAGAAACCATGCCTTTTGTTGGACATTCTCTCGCTTCTTTTTATCTTTTCCTGTCTTTTTAATAAAGTTCATACCTGTCCTCCGTGCCCATCAAACATTCCGAATATGGACAGATTATTGTTCGGATCGTGCATGAAGTGCATGCGATCCTCCATGTAGTCACGGAATCCCTAAATTATCGATTATTGTCGTAATTTTTACAATTGAATAGTATTTTTGACTCGCGGCTTTCGCAGTCTTTGACTTGTGCTATGCGCTGTAGTGTACGCCGCGGTAAACGACCCTTAGACGTCGTACACCGCGTGGTGGATAGCAACCCATACAGCGTACGCCGTCTTCCCACGCTGTGGCGCGGGAAGAACGTGGGTTTTGACACAGGGACAGCTTACGCCGCGAGTCAAAAATACCGGCGACACTGTGCACACAGTGTACTGTAACACACACCTACAATCTCTGACATGAGATACTGTACCTGTGATGCGCAGAATGAGAAATTCTTATGCTTGTACGTCCAGAATTCTCCTGAAATACGTAAATTTTGTCAAATTTTCTAGCAATTCCAGCTCAAATCTCCCTAATCTCGCGTACTTTCCCCATCTTTGCCCAGTCGGTAATTCGATCCCACTGACCGCCACTATAGTCTGTATTACACTTTGCCTTGTTGTTGCTTTTTCCTAGTCGTTCTTACTCTGTCTTCTTCTTCTTCTTATTCTTCTCATGCCCCTCTTTCTATTCCTATATCTCTTCAGTCGAACAGCTGTGTTGTCTGTGTGAAGGTGTGGTTGATACGTGCACGTTATGGGATTCCGGTCTTTGTCGATCAAAATGATCACTACACACATGAGGACTGACCTAATCTCTGGTTTCCTAACACACACTTTGTCTTTATCTCTATCACCTTCTTTGTTTTCCTGTTTTCTATCTATATCTCTCCATCTCTATCTCTTGCTGTTTTACTATCGTTCTTTATCGGTCTGTCTCACTCTCTATCATTATATGTCCCGATTTCTCTGCTTCTATTTTTTGGAGAGGGGGTGGAGGGAGAGGGACTGATTGATGTCATCGGTTTATCAAAGAGAACGGAGTACTGTAGATTGATTTATTGATTTGTCATCTTGCATAATATGTCTTCCTGCATAATATGTCTTCCTGTCTTTCAAAGTAAAAGTCTGCTTTTGTGTTTTTTCCAAATAATAAAACATGATCAAAATGTGCTGCGGGCAATGAGTGAAAAATTTTTAAATACACAGTCATATATGTAATATACATAATATATAAAATATATAATATACTAGTATAATAAATATTTATTTGATTACCGTATTTGTTAATGTCTCTGAATCCGAGATCGATGAAGGATGGAGGATCAAAGTTGTCACAGTGAGACATGTCAAGGGATTCCAGATGTCGCCCTTTAAGAATTAGTAAAGTTCATTGAGATTTAGTCACTCCGCGAAGTTCAAACGATATCTCATACAACTCATGTTAATGTTAAAATATCTCATTATGTATTACTGACCTATCACGCAAAAAATTGGTATCTATGTTTTACAATTGAAGTGGTAACTCCATTAAAAACAAAGACATTGAGCTAACTTAAAAATATGCACTCTGACTCTTTCGCTTTATTTTCAACAAGAGAAGTAGGCCAAAGCGGAGAGTTTCAGATTAACTCGGGGTGTTAAATCGACAACAAACTGTACCCTGAACTAGCGGTTCGCAGTATTCGATCGCCCAGTAGATGTAAACGTAGAGAGCTACGAAGAGGAAGATGATCTAAACTTGTGAAAATTGTACAACGTCAAATAAATATTATTAAATATTAATATTAATATGAGCAGACAATCTCTTCTCGATTTTTGAGCTCAAAATTGTTTGAACAAGTTCTTAAATAAGTTCGATTGAGATCTGTGCAAGTTACATATAAATAGACGATAAACGAAAGAGGACAGACGATAAAAAAGCAAAACGAGGAAAGTTAACCCTTTTTCCTTTGCTTTCGCAATTTTGGAAAGTAGATAGTTCATTTCACTAGTTGCAGCATTTTTATGACGTGTAGTAAACAAGTAAATAAATAAATAAATCAATAAATCTCGTACCTCTGCAGTCTCGACTCTCACCAGTACGAAGCGCAACACGCAATTGTGCACGCATAGTGATCCCAGCACACACAATCCGAAGAGGACGGTGAATCCAGTGAGATGGCTGAGGGGAGAGCGAGATGCCTCCTGAAAGGAAACATACATACTATTGTGCGTATAAAATGTACTTGCATAAGAAAATGACAAACGTGCTAACGAACGGAAGTCACAATCGAGAGGCGCGGCGAGATGTAGCCTTCTACATCTCGCCCCGCCTATCGATTGTCTCTCCGCTGCCTCTCTCTAACCCGGCTGACCTTCGCCGCGCGCTATATGGTATATAAAAGAGATCGGCATAGTTTCTGAACCATGCAAAACAAGAAAGTTATCTTCTACAAATAAAACAAGTGATTTTTATACGCTCAATATATGTACATCGTATCCCGTGCTTAAATTGAGGGTGACCTCTCTCAATGACCTCTTCATTGCGCACACTATCTCTCTGTTCTCTAACAACGTGGGAGCGTAGAACGTTGAAGAGGCCGATGACAAAGGTTTTGGTCCCTTTTTAAAAAGGTACACCCCGAGCTATTTTGTGCCTCTCCGCTCTCAAAATACTCTCTCGAGTTAATCGCCTGAAAGCATTGCCAAAGCGGAGTTTCAAATCAGCCAGGAATGTGAAAAATTTCTTCATTTTCCCTGTACCACGCACATGCATCTGATCCATATAAATAATAAATAATAACTAAACAATAAATAATGAAATCGAAAATATATAATAACATTTAAGTACCTTATCGATCTCTCCTTGACACATGCAAACTCCTGTAGGTGGATAGAGTAGTGGTAGTATAGGTGAAGGGGTAGAGTAGAGTAAATCAGTCGTTCGTTCTGAACGACGACTGTGAAGCAAATGATGAAACACGAGATGGTGATATGAGAGAGGAAGAGAGAGAGAGAGAGAGAGAGAGAGAGAGAGAGAGAGAGAGAGAGAGAGAGAGAGACGGGTTAAAGTAAGACCGACAAACTCGAGTTTTGAAAAAGTAGCTGATAAATAGAGATAAATGTTGGAGAACGTGATAAAGAGAGATAGACGAGAGAGAAACAGAGAGAGGAGAGAGGGCGGAGAGAAGAGAAAGAGAGAGAGAGAGAGAGTGAGAGTTAAGGAGGGGGACAGGAGAAGAAACATAGAGAGGGAGAACCAGAAAGATTACCAGACGTCTTTCCAAGATTGCACCGGTCACGTTTTTGAACGGTGTAAAGTGATTCAGCTTCGGGTCAAAGTGAAGAGGAGGATCAAAAATCACACACTTTTTGTCTGTCTGCCCAGAGTATTATGTTTCGAAGAAACACGCCAGATGCTAACTTTGAAACGTGTTGCTTCCCAGTTCGATCAAAATAATGCATGACAAAACAATACTATGACCTTTATCAAACAAATAACCATTTTGGATGAAATGGTCGCAACTAAACGACTTATTATTGTGGGCATGCTGAGGTTCCATACATGCATGAGGGGTATAGTGAGGAAACTTTGAAACGTTTTACAACATTCACCGGTATCCATGTAATATATTTATTCTTTGTTTACGATCAATTTATGCGAATAGATCAATGGGAATACAAATAAAATCTTCGAATTTATATTAACAAATGCAAATGTATTTAGAATAATCATAACGGAGGCGATATGGCTGATTCTACGAATGGTCTTAAGAGACACTTAGGGGACTTAAGCAGACTTAAGAGGACTTAAACGACCTTACGATAAGCAACTCAGGTAAAAAGTGTGATAAATGAAGTGTGGATTGGTCGGGGGAGTGGATAGTCTCCGTCTGTCTGGCACACTCCACAATCGACGTGCTCTCTCGCCCATTCTCTGACTTCATTGTACTCTCTCGATATCGTGTGCTCTCTCGCCTCCTGTCGCCTCCTGGAGGCTGGATTACACTACGAAGCATGATTTCTGATGGAGGGGAGAGGAAGGGGGAGAGGGGAGGGGGGAAAGAGGGAGAGGGAGAGGGATGGAAACACAATGTTCAATGTGATTCGGCGAGTTATATAGAAAACAAAGATGTGAAAGATTAAAGGCCTTGAAAATATATCTGCAATAAGAATTCAGACACAAGGAAGTAAATGTGTTTTTTCAAGGCGACATTTTGAATTTTCCAAGGACCTACTTACAATGATGATTTTTTTCAGTAATTCAAACAACGAAATCTCCATCTAGCGATGATCGCTTGATGCGAATAAATATTATTATCATTATTATTAAACAACTAAATGATCATTGATTTCATCGATAGATTAGGAAGAATGAAAGGAATACAAACGATAATTAGGGTGCAACAGTTATCGATCATTGGGATAAGCATATACAGAGGGGAGGAAATCAAATGTGGTATGTAATGATTCTAGTAAAACTAGAATCATAATGCTACGAGAGAATAAAAAGAAGAGGGCGCCGATAGATGATCAATATATGGTTGATTATCCCTCATTGGGACCATACTAAAGTGGTGAAGTACTGTATTCTACAGTTGCCTACATGATAGAACAAATCTTGGATCTTGAATGATTATCGTGAACACCATTGCTTTCCATGGCTACTCCGTCGGCTACGGTACCGTTCTCGTGCGATGTGTCACCGTTGCGATGAGACTGAATTATTATTATTATTATATTTATTTATTTATTTATTTAATTTCACTAAATCGCTACTCACATTCGTCAAAACACACTGGTAGAGAAAAATAATTTTCTATTGGAACCGTAGAAAAACATTATGGAAAGTCTGTGTGAAGTTATGGTATTAAAAAATTTAAATACCTTATGGTTTGAATTTCTCTTCTTGAAGCTGCCACTCCTTATGGACTCTTCCGATCCATACACCGTCATATCGTGCAGTTCCATGTAGCCGTCGATCGTCTGCTCGCTCGCTGACATTTTATTTATTGTTATTTTTTTAAATAAAATTCAAAAAAATTTTTTTTGTTTTTAAAAAAATCTGAAAAATTTAAAAACATTACATGTAGGTGGTCACATTGATTTTTACGTGATGTTCAATAGTCACGAAAATTAACGAAAAAGGGCCGAAAGTGTGCGCAAAGAGAATTTTCACTACTTCTCTTTTCCTTTCGCAACTTTCGAACAGAACATTACAAATAATTATTTATTTATTTATTTATTTGCCATCATAAAGATGTTTTAACAAATAAAACTCGATTAAAATAAAGAAATTTGCAGAAGGGTTAACAAAATAGAGTAAGCCATAGACTATGGCCATTGCGGATAATCAGCTAGTTTTTTTTTAAATAATAATTCGGCTACAAAAGCCAATCAATATTTTCAAATAAACCTAAAACTCACATCTCGATCGAGCGCACAATTCCCATACACTCCGACGATCGTTCCTATCCAGGAAGTAGGTGAACATGATACCTTTGCCCTTAAAATTACTTATGCCTTAAGTTGCTTAAGTCTCTAAGTGCCTAAGAAGTTTATTCAATAAACACACCTTGATCTCGGTAAGTCCTCTGTTGGAGAAGACAAATGAGGCATTCGTCGACAGACCGTTCTTCTTTGCCGGTTCCGACACGTGAATCTGAAATTTTGAGATAGTTAGCTAAGTTGTCGCTAAAATAATTGAAAGCTACTTAGATAGCCTAAGTCACCGAATTTAAGTTACTTAAAGGTACACCCCGATATAATTTGAAACTCTCCGCTCTGGTAATGCTCTCTTCTTTTCTTTGTCTACGAAAGAGTGTACCAGAGCGGAGTTTAGCTCGGTTTGGTGGCCTTGAAGTTAGCTTAAGTAGCTAGGGTCACTTAAGATCGTTTAAGTCACTAAAGTTACCTTGCACGGAACTCCGCACGACTCCATCTTATTCGCGACATTAACACTCTCGCCGAAGAGACAGTACCTGACATGAATATGCTATGGATTTGGCAAAAGTAATTGTGCTTATTGTTAGACTTTGTCGTGTATTCATACTTTATCGTATCCAAGTGGTGAATTTTGCCATTATTACAGTTTTGTCTGTGTTTATTGGTGACGAGTAATGTTCATGATGAAGAACAGAGATTGCTTAGACAAAATAATGTACACCATATTAGTGTTAAAACACGAAAGATTGCTCAGGCAATAAGTAATCCTCACCGTGGCATCTTCATACCAACCACACCAGCCACCACGGGTCCACAGTGCACGCCGATGCGCATCTTGATCGGCTTATGGGTGATGGGCGAGTGAACGTGCTTACTCTGAAAGTCAAAAAATTCACGATTTAAGGGTCACTTAAAAATGGTAAAGGTAAATCCCATTATTCAAGTCACATGAAGTCCTGAGGCTGATCACAGGCAAGTGATATAGTCATATAAGGTACATAACGAGCTAATTTTACTCATCGCTCTGGCAACACTCTCTCAGACGGTCCTCTTTTGAAGGGAAGAGTTTCCAATTAGCTTGGGGTGTATCTTTAATACTCCAAGCCATTTAATTTTTCTTTAATATTAGACAGAGAAAACGAGAGAGTGCATCCAGGAAAGAAAGTTTCCTGGCATTTTCGCATTTTGTTTGTTTCAAATCACATCAGGTTGTGCCATAAGTCTTTTTGAATTTGACAGTGTTGTGTTTGCACTTTTGTTTCTCGCTTCGTTTTGAACGGAGCTCTCTGCACTGGTGCATATCACTAACTAGTGTCCCCCTCTACATAACCCATATCACGTTCGATTCAGACCCCCTTCTAAATATGAGTATGCCTCGCCCGTTTGTCCAAAATAAAAATCTAGTTCTGAAGTACAATTTGTTCCCCGCTCTCTCTCGCTTGAATTTTACAAAAATCAATCAACAACTAGGTTATGTGTATCCCACATATGTGCCCTACAACCCTACGCTGGCCAATCGCTCACGTAAATTTAAAATCAGAATTTATATTGTAGAATAGAGGAATGGCCACTTCGGAATTTTGAATTGCGTAACTCGTCTTAAAGGAGAGCGAGACATTTGATACCACCCGTGAAATGTTGGCCACACTAGTATCATCCATGCTCACTATTTCGCTAGAATTAAGGAATTTTGAAAAAGTCAAAAAGTTGTTTAGACGAAAATTGGTCATTTGGCAGGAATTTGAATAAAATCGCGGATTGAGACCGCTATCTCTTATATTTTTCTAAAAACAAAAAGCGCCTGAGTTGACAATCTGGTAACTTGGTTGAAGAGATGGATCATTCTCAATAACAGTGCGCATTATAGCCATTGAATTTGGAAACGAGATAAACCAGAATCGATCACTAAACCTGAAAACATCTGGAAATTTAGATACCCTTGTTTAAAAGAAGTGTGAAATTGGTCAATGTATTGCATCCGTGTAGTTGAGGTCACTGATATAATCGGGGACCTCAATTGTAAATAAATACAAGATTTGAAGTCATAGCTCATATCGCCGCGTCCACAGCGCAGTCAAATGTTTCTTCTTCACGGCTCCGCTCGTACTGTCTCAGTAAAACACGTTATATTAAGACAGCCAAATTTTTCAGGCGCATACTACCTGTGGTTCCTTACTCTCCGGACCTTACTCCCTCTGATCGGTACTTTAGTTAAGGCGTCCAACTTGCTTTAGTAAATGAAAAGTTTAATAACTAAGAAGATATCGAAACGTGGGTGGCCTCACAGTTTGTACAATAACCCAGGTCCTTCTAAAAGTAGTGAGCCCATGTTGTGGCTGGATTATAGCAAGGAGTCATGGACCATAACATCGAATAAATTCATCCTCAATGTAGTTGTTAAACTGAGATAATTCAATTTGAAGTTGTACCGCCAAATTCAAAAAGACTTATGGCACAACCTAATATTTGTTAGAAATTAAAAATTGGTTAAATCTCGAATAAAGACAAACAATTTGAATAAGTTTCAGCTCCATATTATTTATACGAGATTTCATTTGAATTAATTCGTCTACTGCATCGCGAAGACATAATAAAAAATTTTTGATTTCAAAATGTTTTATAAAGTGCATGATTGTCCTTATAAATCAAATAGTTAATTAAGTAATTAATGATACAATATTTTCGTAAATAAATTGAGAAGAAAGATTGCTGAAGTTATTGTGAGTATTGTGCATTATGTATTTTTTACTGACTGCATGTGCTGATCTCTGGAATTAAATTAAAATGATTTAATCAATTGCTACATCGCTTGCAATGGACCGCTGTTTGAAATTTGAAAAGTTCGACAATACTGATCGGGCCGCGACACCAGGCAAAGCTTTATGGTGTCTACACGTAGCGGCCAAAACACCATAGGACACATTATTAGCTAACTTATTTATTTTAAAAAATACATTTAAAGTGCATGCATACTTATTCTTGTACATCTATTAATATTAATAATTTAATAGTACAGTCTCGCCCGATCGCCCTCCCTAAACGCGGCACGCGGAGGCACGGAGGCACATGATTCTAAAAATATGAAAAATGTACTAATGATTGTTATGTTCGATATGATTCATAATGCCACAGAAACGAAAATTTTTGCTTGACTCTAGATAGTGCAACACAGTTTGGCAATTTCGTAGGTACATATACTGTAATGCTACCATATGCCATATTCAAATTTTGAATTTCCCACAATTTTTATTGTGAAATGCGACATAACGCGAAATCAGGAGTCACTCAATACGACAGGATGGCCAAAAATTGTGGGAAATTCAAAATTTGAATATGGCATACTGTAACATTACAGTATACCTTTTCTCTCTTCTCTCACCGAGAATGGTGACACAATAGTCTCCTCTGAGTCTTCCTCTCACTCTCTGGACCCTCCACCGTCTGCCCACTCTATCGCCAAGTACGCCAACGTCTATCGCAAGCTGAGCTCCAGTACCGGGGGCTAATAAGTCAAGATAATCGGTACCTAGTTAGGTCATGTTTAACAATATAATATCTCGTGTTTCACCTACTATCTCAGGATCAACATCAACAAACATGGATACACCTACACAAGTGAATAAGAGAAGACGTCTTGATGAAGACGGTATTCTATCAATTGAAGACATTACACTACTACTCGTAAAGATGCGGGTTCAAATGGACAAGCATGAAGAAGAGATGAGATCACAGAAAGAACGATGTAAACAATTGGAAAGGGAGGTTAGTGTTCTCCGGTCGCAGATTGACAACAGACCCGTTCCCAATGATATTGATCGTGAAGTAGATAGTGATGAACCAATGAATGTATCTCTTCATACATGCATAGCCTCTCCTCAGTCACCACCCGATCCCCCCAATCCTCCTACTGAGAATCTCGCTGATCTTGAAAGAAGTCTTGTCATTGCTCGTCTCCCTATTGATCGTAATATCAGCCCACTCGAACAAATCAAACAAGACTATGAGAATGTCTGTATATTGTCAGCTCTTGCTGGTTGCCCTGTACTTCCCTTAGCCGTTTATAGAATGCCCATCACTGATCCCAATGCTGAATACAATCGTCTGGTAAAAGTCCTAATGCCTACTCGTTCCCATGCAAGATTCTTCCTAGCCAATTGGCGCAAAGCCTTGAATGACCCCCGCTTTGACGACGTCTATGTAAGAGAATCAATTGCCGATCCTGAGAAGAGAAGAAAGACCCCTCCTAGCAAATATACAGTACACAGACAACCTCCCGTTGATAACACCAATAGAAGACAACCCAAGAAGATTCCAATTAATAGAAGAGAAAGAACCCATTCCCAATACTCTTCTATGCCAGTCGATCAATATCGTTCCCATTCTCGACAAGATTACCGCCCTACTCCCACATACTATCAAGATTACCGCCCCACTCCCACATACTCCTACCACAATCCCACCTTGAATGCTCCACACAACAGTTATCAATACCCGAATCAATACTCGTTTTCTAATCAATATTCGTCCCCCAATCCATTTATGTCTCATGTATCTCAATATGGTTGTCCTCCTCATAATGGTCTTCAGGGAAACTGGTAAAAATCCGCCGGTCCAATGATAACTCAGACAAAAGCTCAAAATCCGTTCCACTATCTGCACTGGTTGCCAATTGTCGCTCTGTAAAGAATAAGCTGCCTTACCTTTCCCAAATACTTGCCCGCAATCATTTGATTATTTGCCTTACAGAAACTTGGCTGGGGCCATCCTTCCCTAATTCTCTTTTGCTTGACTCGTATCACCAAACCTACAATGTATATCGTAGAGACAGAAACATGAACGGTGGAGGTGTAGCCATCATCATCCACTCATCGATTAGTGCTGTACAAATAGCTAGTGAAGTAGTAAAAGGATCCCATGAATTAGCTGCCGTAGATATAGATATTAATGGTGATTTACTTAGAATTATATGCGCCTATCGTAACCCCAAAGCAACAACTGTTCATACGGATGCACTTATAAAATCAATAACTGATCTATGCTCTTGCCCCCAACCTTCCATCATAACAGGTGATTTCAACTTTCCTGATATTAATTGGCTTAAGTTTCCTATGGCTCAAACGGTCACACATCCCTCTCAATCATTCCTTGAATTTTGCAGCACATTGAAACTTGCACAGTTGGTCAAAGATCCGACCCACGTACACGGAAATATATTGGATCTAGTTCTCTGTAATAATCCTAGACTGATAAAGCAAATCAAAATTGGCCCGCCGTTTTGTAAGTCTGATCATTATACAATTGATTTCAAGATCTCTATAGAACACTCCGTCCCCTCATTCGTATTGAAAAGAGATTACAGAAAAGCAGACTACGATCTCATTAATATACAATTAGCGAATGTAGACTGGACAGGTCTATTCTCTACAATTGTGGGAGTAGATCAAATGTATGACATATTACTAGGATTAATCCAAAAATCAATAGATATCCATGTACCATGGACTAGAATAAATGTTACCCATGGGAAACTCCCTCCCCATATCGAAAGACTCTTGCACAGAAGGTTTTGTGCTTGGCAGAAATCAATCAATAGCCAGGACCCTCTTGATAGTCACAATTTTGAACAACTAAATAAGAAGTTCAGGAAAGAATTGGATAGATACCAGAAAACCATAGAACGGAAAATAATCGATAGCGAAGATAGCAATAAGTTCTTTCGGTATATGAAACGCTGCTCTAATAAAGAGAAAGGAGTTGAAGGTCTTAAAGACAAAAATGGTATTCTCATTATGGATGACTTAGGTAAGGCCAACCTGCTTGCAAACGCATTCGCAGGAGTGTTCACTGTTGATAATGGTACACTACCCCAACTTTCACAACTCCCAACTTTTGGCAATTATCAAGAACCACTGTTCCTTCGACATGAAATATGCGCTCTAATTGAAAAATGGAAGCGCTCTTCCTGTCGTACTCCAGAGAATATAGATCTCTCATTCATTAAGAAAATAGCCGTACCAATAGCTGAACCACTAGAAATAATCTTTCGTCATTCCTTTGAAACAGGGGTAGTCCCCTCCCCCTGGCGTCACTCCATTGTTACCCCTGTCAAGAAATCACCACCATATTCGGACCCGCTAAACTATAGACCGATTTCTATAACCTCTTTCTTCTGTAGAATATTCGAGCGTTTATTGTGTAAATCTATAATAACTCATTGTGAATCGTTAGAAATATTCCCAGATGAACAATACGGTTTCAGACAGAAAAGATCGCGCGAAATGCAGATGTTAGAGGTACTGGAGCATTGGACTACTTCTATAAGTGAAGGAAAACCGGTTGATGTAATATATTTTGATTTTGCGAAAGCTTTTGATAGAGTATCTCATTCTAAACTACTAATGAAACTTGGTACTGTTGGATTGTCGGATAAGACTGTTAATTGGATATCCGCCTATTTAAGTAATCGATCCTTCCAGGTTAGAGTCCGTGAAAAGCTATCGCATTCACTTAGTGTTACAAGCGGTGTCCCACAGGGTTCCGTTTTGGGACCACTTCTTTTCCTCATATATACCTCGGAAATTCCTTCCCTAGCCCAACAAAACGGAGTTGTAGCTAGAATGTACGCAGATGATATAAAAATTTATCGCTCTTTTGAAGCTGGTGATTCCCCGTTACATCTACAAACAGCAATTGATACCATTGTAAAATGGTCAGATGAATGGCAACTTCCACTCGCTGCACATAAATGTAATTCGCTGCACCTAGGTAGATCTAACCCTATGCGAAAATACATTATCGGAACATCATCGCTAGAACAGAGGGATTTGGTTAAGGATCTTGGCTTCCTCATTCAGAAGACCCTAACTTTCTCTACCCACAGCAGGCAAACAGCTGCAAAAGCGAAAACTGCATGCCACATAATCCTAAGAGCTCTGCGCACCAAAAATGCAACCACCCTAGTAAAAACTTATTCAATATATATAAGGCCCATACTTGAAAGTGCATCTACAGTTTTTAATCCATACCAAAAAGGTGACAAAAAGATCTTAGAACGAGTACAGAATTATTTCACTAGACGAGTATTCAAGCGCTGTTTTAATGCAGCGTGGGATTCAATGCCGAAAGTTTCCCTTAGGAATAAACAACTAAATTTAGACACTCTTGAAAAGCGTAGAGAAGAAATAGATATCAAAGCTGCAATGAAATTTATCAGAGGTAAATATAGGATCTCAAATGTGAAACCTCACTACTTTCGCCCTTATATCACACATAATGGTCTCAATTTCAACAACCCAGGCTCACGATTTCATTACAGGCATAATAGCTTCTTTCCAAGAGCGGCAAGGCTCCTAGTGCAACCGAAAAATCGGATTACTTTTACTTTCCCTGAGTTAAATTGACCTTCTTCAACCTTCACGTATAATAGCTTTGTCATATGTCCATAATCAATCATTCTATAATTTTATTTATTTATCTCTTCTGTACCGTGTTTTCTTGTTACATTTTTTACATTTAAACAACTTTATCAGCATTTGGATGTTATTCTAGCTGGGTCGCCATTAGGGTTCTCCATCGAGTCCGATCGTGTCTTGCTATTTGCATGAATTGAGGACCAGCGACCTTTACGAATTCATCTCTCCATCGCATTGCCGGCTTTCCACGCTTCCTTTTTCCACGCGGAGTCCATTCGAGCACTTTTAGACTCCATCGATCACAACACGATTTCGAGAGCCTCCCGACCCACATCCATTTCCGAATCACCGCCTCTCTCACTACGTCCTTTAGTCTCGTCATGCCACGCATACGCTCGCTCGAAATATGATCAAGCACAGTGACGCCAAGTATCTTTCGTTCGAGTCTGCGCTGAGCAACGGAGAGTTTGTGTTTTTGTTGTCTAGTAAGATACCATGTTTCGGCGCCATATAGGAATGCGGGGAGAACAACTCCGTCAAATAACCGTTTCTTCAAGTACATAGGAACCCCCTTTTTACGAAAAAATTCCGCATATTTGGAGAATGCCCAGTTCGCGCTTCTAATCCTTCTATGAAGTTCACCCGTAAATCTTCCATCTCCAAGTGTGATTTCCTGCCCCAGATATACAACCTTTTCCCTTACCTTTACCATCTCTCCTCCAACAACCACTGGTCTACCATTGGGGTTATTTGTGAGAGCTTCCGTTTTTGTACCATTTAACCGCAACCCTACCTTCAACAACTCTTTTTCGAGTTCTCGCACCATGGATTGAATTTGGCGCGAGTCGTGAGAAATAAGGACGCAGTCATCAGCATACAAAAGGTGTGATAAGTACTCCCCATCAATCCGTATGCCCTTCCTAGCCCAGTTTACTCCTTTGAAAACTGCATCAAGTACCGAAACGAATAGTCGCGGGCTTAGACCATCTCCTTGGCGAACACCTCTCCCTATTGCAACGTCTACTCCTTTTCCATTGACCACAATAGAACTCTTACTCTGCACTGTGAGGGACTGCAAAAATCGAATGAATGTGGAGTGAACCCCATCCCGTTCGAGTGCAGAGAGGACGGAATCGCACAGCACCGAATCGAAAGCTTTGCTAACATCAAGAAAAAGGAGGTAGATGGGGCGGTTGTACTCCTTGCAGTTCCCAATGAGAGTATTTAGTATAAATATTCCCTCTGCGGTTGAATGACCAGCCCTGAATCCCTGTTGCTCACGTGATCTTTGAGCATCTAATGATCGGCCGATTCGACTATTAATTACCGATGTGAGGGTTTTTTGAATAACCGGTAGGAGAGAAATAGGGCGGTAATTTTTGGGTGTTGTTTTGTCCCCGCCCTTGTGTAAAAGAATTGTGCGACTGTCCCCGAAACCAGGTGGAATAATACCGTCTTTGAGAATCCTATTGAATATAGACGCCAGATAAGGGGAAAGGATTTCCGCGCCAATTTTTAGCATTTCCCCCGTAATTCGATCCTCACCGGGTGATTTACCTGAAGTGAAATTACTTAGCACTCTCTCTATTTCGTCTCTTCCAATAGGAACAAATTCCTCCTCAGTCTCTTTCACTTGGTAATTGCGCCCACCATCACCTCGGTACAGATTATTGTAATAATCTCTAAATACTCCTTCAATTTCAGCTTGTGAACTGATCATACCGCCTTTTCCCTGCATCTTAATGATTCTCTCCCTTCCCACTCTTTGATCACCGACTGCTTTCCCATAATTTCTACCCTCTTCCACTGCTTTCTCAACCATCCTAGTCATACGATCAACTGCATCTTGTTGGATGCTTCCTCTAAGCGCCTTATTTACAGCTACCCACTGCACCCGAGACATTCCTTGTGCGGTCGGTTTGATCTTTGATCTTTCCGAAAACAATCTAATGGTTCTATGAGAATACCGGGGAACAGCGGTTATAGGTATTGTAGAGGAGTCACCCGCTGATTGAATTAATGACACCAGTCTACCATAATCACCATTGATTGGGGTACCATGCACTTCTCTTCTCAAATTTATTTTGAACAAATCCCGATCCAGAACGCCACCATTTGTCCTCCCTCCGTGACTATCGCGCGGTCTACTTCCCAGTGTAACCGAAGCTCGCACCATGAAATGATCACTTGTAAAGTCCAGTTTTTTAACCACATCGACATCAGTAACGGGGAAGTCCTTAGGGTAGAATATATAGTCTATCCTATTTGCAGCGGTACCTGTGGGAGAAACCCAAGTGTAACAACGGCTAATCTGCTTTTTAAACATAGTGTTTCCTATGCGCAAGCGCAGATTTTCACAAAGAGTGACAACCTTCTCCCCTCTATCGTTTCGATCCCCAAATCCGAATTTTCCCACTGAGTTTTCCCCTGGCTTCCTGTCACCAACTCGCGCATTCATGTCGCCCATGATAATCTTATAAACTTTTCGAAAACTCCGTTGCTCTGGCACTTTCTCTCGAAATATTGATTCTAATTGGCATAGAAAGTCATCGTACTTATCATCAGAATGATTCGAACAAGGAGCATAGCACTGAACGATTCTTAGTAAGACGTTATGAGGCATGCGGTAATCCAAAACAGCGATACGGGGTGAAATGCTCAAGAAACGTACCACTCTCGACTTTGTCCTCCGATGCACGAAGAACCCACATCCTGCTGAACGGTTATCCAAGCGACCGGTGTGGTAAAGTATCCCTCCTGATCCAGAGAGATCGATTGCGCCTTCCTCCTTCTTACGAACTTCGCAGAGACCAATGATATCAGCTCCTATCTTCTTAGTTGCTTGATCGAATAGAACAGTCCTCCCATCGGTGGCAAGGGAAAGGACGTTCATGGTTGCCATGAAGAATTGAAGAACCATGGTATGGGCCGTACTCCCACGGCTGGCCAGTTCCGTGTTGGGAGGATCAAGTCAGAAACGAGTAAAAGACGGACGATAAAACAGACGACCGCTCTTGACTATTGAAAACGACGTGAATGATATGAATATAGAGCTTTTCTTGTAAAACGCATAAATATTATTATTATTATTCGAAATTGCCAAATTGTGTTGCACTATCTAGAGTCAAGCAAAAATTTTCGTTTCTGTGGCATTATGAACCATATCGATAATAACAATGATTAGTACACTCTTCATATTTTTAGATACATTATTCAGCCCGTAAAACGAGATGCGGCACAGGCGGCACGCCGCGTGCCGCGTTTAAGGAGGGAGATAGGGCGGGACTTTATTCGAATACGCAACGTTTCACCACTTCGCCAGATTATTTGTCCCTTGCATCGGCTTTATTTTCAATTCTGCTATTTTTTGAATGCGCACAGATACAGTCTGAACTAACTGTCGACAGTGTTTTTGTTTTCTTCTATTCTGATTTTTTTACAGTTCAGCAGTCTGTCTACATCATTCTCGATTTATCCAACTATCATTTCTTTCATCCTTGAAACTTACTTTGATTTGGAATACTCAATTCGCTCAGTACATTTATATGTTTATTAAGATCCTTTTCCGTTTTAAAGGTATAGACCATGCTAATTTTACACTCCGCTCCGACCGCACTCTTGTGCAGACTAAGAAGGTGAGAGAGTGTGGCCAGAGCGCACAGTCTGGGTGATGGGGTGTCACTTCAACATTACCTCCATGAGCATTCCAATCGATACGTTAAGTACTCGTTCGGCATGATTATCACAGGGATCGGGGACGCCTCCGACGATCATATACGCATCGCCTATCGTCTCTACCTTGTAGACGTCGTGCTGAAGAAATATAGATTTATAGGCACACCCTGAGCTAATTTTGGCTCTCCGCTCTGGCCACGATCTATCGAAAACAATGAAAGTAAGAGCGCGTGACCAGAGATTATGTTGGGGTATGTGCTCTTAAGAGACTTATCGGGCAATTAATTAATTATGTATGAACTGTTAATCTGAATAAGTCTAATTGTAAGTCAATAAGTATTCATTCCTGAGTCAATAATAGCAAGCAGCTTGAGTTCATAAGTTGAACACCGCGAGCTAATTTTATTCTCCTTTAAGTCCCTAATGCATCGTTACATTTGCCTTACCGCGTCTCCGTCGTAACGGCGGAGCTTACGGTGTAGGCAGGCAAATGTAACGATGCATAAGTCATACCAGTCCGACGAGTCGATCGAAGCGTAGATAGAGATCATTGAGAAGCGTTACGACATCATAGGGAGTGCACTCGGCACAGATGTTGGTGAATGTGACTATGTCAGTGAAGAGTAGAGTGCAGTCGGTGAATTCGCCTTAATTGGAACTCAGGAACTTAATTGGACTAAGGATAACACTTAGGAATATAACCGAACTGAACGGCACACCCCGAGCTATAATAGTTTGAAACTCTCCGCTCTGACCACACTACATACGTGTTGCCAATGCGGCGTTTCAAACCAGCTCGGCGGTATCTTTCTTTTTAAAAGAAACGACGTTCATGATTACTTATGACTTAACGAGTAAGCTCTTGACTTAAGAGTTAACTTATCCAAAGTTTCTAACTCACAAGCATCAGCGACCTTTCCCTGTCGAAGACTCTCAGCGACCGATGGCGGCATGAGCTCACACAGGAGAGTGTCCGTCTTCTGCTTTTCGATCTGATCAGATCATTTTGAGTTTACAAAATGATGAAAATATTACGATTAGTGAACAATATTGATACATCAGTAACAAACTTGCAAACATATTTTAACGAACGAATGCATTTCCGTTACAGTAATTTTCTTAATTGCATAAAATAACTGTTGCTTTTGTTCTATCAATTCACATTTATCATTATATTTTTTGGTAAATATGAAATAATAGACAGAAATTATTTTGTATGCAATTTAGAAAAAACAATTCTGAAGTAGAACTCTCACCTCTAACTCTGCGGCCATCTTCTTCATGTTCTTCATGGTTTCCTCGAGTGTTCGACTTAAAATTTTAGTACTTAGTCATTTAAGTGAACTTACTGACTTAGTCAGTTCCTTAAGTGCACTTAGAGACTTAACTAATGATAAGTGAACTTAGTTCCTTAGCACTAATATTTAACGAAGCCTTACTTAAGCTCCACCTGCGACATGCGACTCTGATTCAACATGATAAGATCTCGCGTTCCGTCATGTCTCTGAAAGTTGGGCCTTAACTTGGTACTTAACTAAAGACAACTTATGACTTATACCTTATCTTAAGCATTAAGACTTAACTAAGTACTTAACTTAGGACAGTACTTAGTGCTTAGGTGTTAGTTATCACCTGCATATCACTAATGTGAAGTTTGCGTTCGATGAGTTCTCGCACGGTGGTGACATTGACCGAGCAGAGATAGAGAAGATACTTTCCACCGTCGACTAGAGTCATCGAACCTGCATAGGTCATATCCATGAACGAGCGCAAACCGATTGCCGACAAAAGTGACGTCACAACCGTAGGCAGAGGCATTTGACAAAAATCCTCTACGCTTGTGACGTCGCGTTTGTCGGCAATCGGTTTGCCAACGTTCATGGATACGGTCTCTAGTTGAGAAACTATTTGTACGACGAATGTGATGCCATAAACGTTTGTCAAAAGCCATCAATAACTCTACTCCTTTTCCCTGCGGGTATTGGTAGATAGGGAAGAGATAAGATAGTCGCAAGACAACTAGAGTGAATTTCCCTGGCAACGGCTACGGTACTATAATAATTAAACATAAGCCAATGAGAACCGACTGGATGAGAAGATTTTGCATTTGAGAGAGCGCTAATGAATAGACAAAGTGTGAAACTTGTTCTCTTTTTTTTCCGGTTCTCATTCGACCTAGTGTCACTCTATGGAATTCCTGGGTCTTTCCTACATGGATTGAGGAATTTCCAAGAAATAAAAAAAGACTTCATGCATATGACCCCTGAAGATGGACAGCCCCTTTGACTATGTTCGCTGTCTAGAACCTAATGACCGAAATAGTGGGCCACACACCCCTACGATAGTATTACCACTCTTGATTTACTACTACCGAATTCAGTGAGTCTATGATGATTTATTTCTGTTTTTATTTATTTATTTTATCCATGACTTAAAACATGAATAAAGAGAGTAAAATCAAAATCATTTCAGTTTTTATTAGTCGTACCTTTGAGATGGACAGGCTTGGCTTCGTCCTCTCCTGTTCCGTGGACCACATCTCCACTCCCCTTCAATTTGAAGACGAACAGGGAGTTCTTGAAGGCCAGAATCGATTCGTACGACAGAGGCATCTGAGTTGGAGATTGTCATTGCTTGTTTTCATTGTCGCTCTTATTGTGTGATATTGATTTCGTCGTTGACAATTATCAGTGGTTTTCATTTCATTTTTTTTTCATTTAAATCACATTTATCAAGAGTTCATTAGGTCGAAGACTTTATTGTGCATGGTGTTCCAATTCCTACACTTCGTTTCAATTAAAAGGAGCGTAACCTCTCTCAATGGTCTCTTCGAATGCTTTATAGTTGTTAGAGAACAAAGAAATAGTGTGCGCAATGAAGAGGCAATTGAGAAATGTCACTCTCCCTTTAAGAAGTTGCATCCAACTATCTTCCGTAAGAGGTCAGTGTATCAGTATCGGTATAGTCCGTATAAAATGTACTTGTGTTGCTACTGGCTGCTAAATAGAGAAAGAAATACCGATTAACTCTTTTTTCCTCCCTTCCTTCCTCGCTCTCTCTGATCTACGTACTATATCACTTGTGCTCTCTCTCTCTAAACATAGAAACACATTGTGGTTGTGGCTGGATACTCTCGTACCAAATAAACAAGTGTATTTCATACGGTCAATAGTGCAACTTTTAATTTCTTTTCAATATAACGTATAAAAACTTCGTTACACAGAAAGTGACAAAATCCCCAGGGACAAATATCATAGATGGCA